>STHE01000009.1:1372304-1385935 GCA_016170035.1 Anopheles funestus-like sensu Spillings et al. (2009) | reverse complement strand
AAGGAAGGCACGAAGCAGCAGCAGCAGCTGAGACAACTAGGATGGATGACGCAGTAGCAGCATTGGAAAGCAGCAGCGCGCCAACAGGATGGGTGCATCGCACAAACGTTCCTGCATGGAGTACTACGCACATCAAACGCATCGGCAGGGTTCGGATCAGGTCGAGGAGTGGTTTAGTTAGGGTCCCATCGGCTGCCGAGTCCGCTTCACGGGCCCAGCGTCACGATGAATCCCACATAACCCATCTCGAAGGGATTGGTTTGTAGCCGCAAGCCGCCCTTCGAGGTGGGTACCTTTTGAAGGTTCCCTCCCCGTTAACAAAAAAAAAAAAAGGTGGATCGTTCTAAAGACATGGCCCTTAATCGCTACGAATGCCTACGAACGAGAATGCGAAAAGATCCGGCCATAGCAAGTGCCGTTCTCAAGAAAATGAATAGCAACATTGTTCAAGGATACGTACGTCAGGTTTCGGCAGGGGAAGTTAAAGCGCAGGGTGCGAGAGATTGGTTCCTCCCATTATTTCCAGTCATCAACCCTAACAAGCCTGGGAAGATCCGATTAGTTTTCGACGCAGCTGCAAAGTCACGTAGGGTGAGTCTCAACTCGTTCCTTCTAACCGGCCCGGACTTATTAGCCTCACTGTTAACAGTTCTCTACAAATTACGTGAACATCGCATCGCAATTGTTGGCGACATAAAGGAAATGTTCTTCCAGGTAAGAATGAGATCTGAAGACCAACAATCGCAATTCTTTTTCTGGGACGTGAACTATATTGCTGGACGAGAACCAGCAATTTATGCTGTGGCGGTCATGACGTTTGGAGCCGCGTGCTCTCCTAGTAGCGCACAGTTTGTAAAGAACCTTAACGCATCCAGGTTTGAACACCAACATCCTCGGGCCAATCGCTGCATAAAAGAAGAACATTATGTCGACGATATGTTGGCAAATGTGGAGATAGAAGAAGACGCGATTAAATTGGCCGAAGAAGTACGCTACATCCACGCAGAGGGTGGGTTCGAAATTCGTAATTGCGTCTCTAACTCGAAGAAAGTAATGAAAAGATAACAACAGGTCGAACAAACAAGTCCCGTTGTATGCACCGGCCACACCACGGAGAAAATATTGGGAATGTGGTGGGACGTCGCGACCGACAAATTCACGTTTCAATTATTTCCGAAGCACGATGTCCAATTGCTTATCGGCCAAAGAATTCCCTGCAAGAAGGAAGTACTTAGCACCTTAATGACCGTGTATGATCCTATGGACCTGATTGACAACTTCCTTATGTACATAAAAATCCTTATACAAGAGATTTGGCGGGCTGGGATAGGCTGGGACCAGAAACTAGATGATCGGTTGGCAGAAACATGGTTAAGCTGGATAAAAGTGTTACCAAGCATTCTAAGCAACGTGAAGGTACCCAGATGCTATCGACAGAGGGTATCCCACGACGCAGTGAAAAAAAATTACACGTATTTTGCGACGCCATCGCATACTTACGATTTGAGGCGGGTGGACTGGTCGAATGTGCGTTAGTTGGATCTAAAACACGAGTTGCGCCCTTAAGGTTTCTATCAATTTCACGTCTGGAGTTGCAAGCAGCCGTAATCGGCACCAGATTCGCCGACAACATCATCAAATCACATCGTCTGAAAATTAGTCAGACTACTCTGTGGACGGATTCACGAGACGTGGTATGCTGGTTGAAAGCTGATCATCGCCGATATAGCCAGTTTGTAGCGTTTCGCGTAAGCGAAACCTTGAAAACCACCGACGTTTTCAAGCTGTGGCGCTGGCTGTCTACGAAGCTGAATGTTGCGAACGAAGGAACGAAATGGCAGAAAACGCTCAGTATGAACCCGTCGAGTCGATGGTTTCACGGGCAGGAGTTCCTCTAGCAGCCTGAGAATGAATGGCCTGAAAGCGAGCTTCCATCCGAAGAAATATCAGAAGAGATCCGGTTGAATCTGTTCCATCACACGCAGAAGGAGCAGTGGATCGATGTGTCCCGATTGGTAAGAGCTATCGCCTATGTCTTAAGTTTTGTTACGTTCGTCTCTTCAAGGGCGTCTCTTCAGACCAACGTTCAGAAGGGCACGTTAACCCAACCGGAACTTGGACGAGCGGAGATGGAATTATTCATCCTGGCGTAACGAGACACGTTCACACTCCTGGAAGCCACGGATCCCGAAGAGTATCCCCCTCTACAAATTGTGTCCCCAACTGGATGAAAACAGCGTACTCAGGGTCGTCTTGCCAACTGTCGTCTTGTACACTGTCCAAGGGTAAGCGAAGCTACAAAAAAATCCGATAATCCTGCCGCGCAAACATCAGGTGACGTCGCTATAGCTACAGCATTACCATCGGCGCTACAAACACTCACGTCATCAGGAAGCTGTTAACGAATTCCGTTCCCAATTTTGCATATCATGGCTGATGGTAGAATACACTAGAATGCGCCGCTCCTGTCAACATTGTAAGAGTCGTGACGTCCGTCCGAGGCCTCCATTGATGGGAAATTTACCGCCGCAACTGACGGAAGCACTGACGGAATTCGAAACGATCGTAAACTCTCGACCGCTGATGCAAATACCCCTTGGCGATGAATCGGAGCCCGCATTGATGCCAAATCCCTTTCTTCTTGGTACATCGAACGCTGAGCATCCCATAAAAATCTTTTACAATACAACTGCCTTCGTAAAAATGAACTGTAAAGCATCGCAGGCGTTAGCTGAGTTATTGTGGAATAAATGGGTGGCAGAGTATCTNCCTGAAGTAGCAGAAAAGAAGAAGAAAAGCCACAAAAGAAGAAGAAAAATTGCTTTGATTGGGAATATGATTTGGATTAAGAATGGTCATAATTTAAGAATTTTCAAATATTCAACAATATTCTCTAATCGCCACACTAATATTACCACACGAATCAAGATTGAACACTCAAAATGCTTGCTTTAATTACAAAAGGCATGTTTAAGGGCAAAGCTAGGTTTGCCGGGTAAGCTAGTCTATATATATAAAATTCTCGTGTCGCGGTGTTAGTGTGCAAACTCCTCTTAAACGGCTGAACCGATTTGTATGAAATTTGCGCTAAACGTTTGTTAGGTACGAGAATATGTTTACCGCTACTTTTCGTTTCGCTAGGTGGCCTCTGGCCAGCATTATGAGTTCTTTTCTGATTTTCATACGGGAGTTATCAAGTAGGCATAGTCATTTTTTCATCACGAATAATGTTGAACACTTCTGAAACAAAAAAGTTCTAACGAATAAATCACTCAAAGTAGGTATACATGACGATTTATTTGTGCAATTTTATTCATTAAAGCGTAAAGTGAGTGATAAATGAGTAAAAAACAAGTGTGTGAATAATTAAAAAATGCTATTTAGTGAATTGCGGCTCAGTAGTACATGTGGAATCGGCGCCTTACACGGAAGTACCTGAGTCAAATCCCAATCGTCAAGGAAAACCAGAAAGGACCCCTGAAGTAGCAGATGAAGATCAGCCACAAAAAAAGAAGAAAAATTGCTTTGACTGGGAATATCATTTGGATTAAGAATGGCAATAATTTAAGAAATTTCAATTAATCAACGATATTCTCTAATCGCCACTCTAATAATACCACACGAATCAAGATTGAACACTCAAAATGTTTGCTTTAATTACAAAACGCATGTTTAAGGGCAAAGCTAGGTTTGCCGTGTAAGCTAGTTTTCATATAAAATGTATTTTTTTTTACATTTTCATATTTTTAAAATGAATTATTATTTTTGGTCTAGGCTAAACAATCGTTCAATAGTCCGTTTTCGTCCGTTTTTGTTCGTCTGTCTTCCGATTATCCGTTTTCATCCTCTGTCTTGCGCATTTCGTTTGCTGTCCAGCCAGAAAATAGCCTTTGTGTTCTGTTTTGTCATTTGCTAGTTTGTTGCGTGAGCCCGTTTGTCTCTAACCATGGTCTGTTTTCACAATAATCCTTTTTGTTCCTAACTTGATGTCTCTAAACGAGGTTTATTTTAGCGGTAAGAACGTACGTAAATATCAAGAAACTGTCTAGAACAACTACATGTAATGTGATTTGTGCTGATTTGTTTACAATTTTTAACAGTTATTGCTTCTCGCTAAAGGGCAGTTATTACGGAACAGAGAATTTCGAATCTTTAATCCCCGAAATTAAAATAAAAAGAGGTAAGATTGCTAATAATATTTTAAAAAAATATTACGAAGTGTTAAATTTAAGAAAGAGACAGTCACTAGAAAGAGACTAGGCATTGAAATTGTCGATCTTATGGCGGTAAATCAGACCGCAAAAAATACCGTATTTCACAGTGCGTAAAAAAATTGATTCAAAACAAGTGCTCCACTAAAGATTTGCGATTTGTTTATTTAATATGACCACCATCTCGCAATACATGTGACGATGATTTTCTGTTCTGGTGTAGTATATTTTCATTACACTGAGTGTTGAATTATGAATTAAAAGATAACAGACAATTTGAATTACTGTCACCGAAGTGGCTAATGAAGTTTTCGGCAGCACTGTTTCCACAGCGCATACGTTTTCTACTCAGTCGCGTGCAAGGAGAGCAAGACATAGGACGTGATTTTGAAAGGAAATAAAATACACAACGTACCATTGCGGTGTTCTCTTTTGTTGAATTAACTGTATTTCATCCCTGCAAGGACACAGACCATCTTAATCAATTAATTTAAAGTCAAAATCACTGTAAAACTGCTTACATCGCGTTGAACATTCGTGTACGTTGAAGATGATGAAGATTTTGTCAATCATGGGTTGCTATGTTTTGTCAAAGTGTACAAATGTGTGCACGGCCACGAGAAAAACTATTTTTCGCAGTTGACAAGGTGTTTTTGTCACTTGAAAAATTTGTCACCTTTTTGTCAGCGCTCGTTGCCCAGCACCTTATGGTGTTAAACATATTTCAAAAGATGNACACGATAACGCTTGCGCACACACCTCCGCCTCCAGCAAAGGCCAAACTCATATGAATACGCCAAAGACAGGGCAAAAGCAATTTTGCAGTGAAAGAAAGGAGACAGCGAAAAACAATATAGTGCCACACTCCTCGACAGGCTTCAAAGTGTGGAACCAAAATTGTCTAACACTTCGAGTATGGGACCGTTCAGGTGTGGGGTGGGTTGATGACGCTGGTTGCGGTGAGGGTTTACATAGAATATAGGAGCGTGTGTGAGTGAGGTAGGGTGGTGGAGTGAGAGTTTGTCGTACGATCGCTCGAAAGTGAGGGTCAGGGGTAGCGAGAATGAAGAAATTTCCCCCCTCTCATGCGATTTCTGCCAAGTGGGTAATTTGTGTGTCTTTTTTGTAGCAATGGAACACATCCATACTGAGCGTTTGATTTCCGAGGTTGAAGAGCGGGAACCATTGTGGAATCCGGCAAATGCGGGATACAAAAATTTCATAGTACAAAAACGGCTCTGGAATGAAGTGGGAGCAAGCATCGGAATGGAAGGTAATTGTTTTATTTATTTATTTCAATTAGGACGGCCAGGCGGTATGGCTTGCAAGGTAATTATATTGATAATTATATTGTATTTCATGCATTTTATTCGTCCAAACATAAAAATTGTTGTCAGGATTTTCAAATTATTTACCATAAAATCATAAAGTCCATACGATTCTGAAATGCCTGCAACCAGTGACTAGTACCATTTTTTTAATTATTTTTTTGTTTCTTTTAATGTTCATGCCATAAAAACGTCTGATTAGCTGCGGCCTGAACGTGTTTGGACCTAAAACACTCCAGATTCAGTCCCAAAACGAACTATGCTGGTTGTTACGAGCCAAAAAAAGGATAAGTGTGATGTTGTTGTTATACCTAGCTATGTATATATAAATATATATATATATATAGATGAGTAGAAAATTACTAATAACAGTAGCATTTAATAATGTAAGATACATTAGTAGCTTCCTTTGTAATTACTAACATTATTCATTACGATTCTTAATTCAATAACTACATGGTTCAACACTCATTGATTACTATATTAACGCTGGCATCAAATCATTCTTGTTTGTAACTTTTCATTAACTTGTTTTGTAACTTTTCATACAAATGTTTTATTTTATTGCATGTACTACATTATGCATCAGTTACATGAACAATATTTCGCGCAATATAATTTTTAAATTTGTCTCGTATGTAATACGCTTCCTGACTTGAATGGTTGAAACGCCGGCTTAACGACGCCGTTTCATTTTCTCGATTGATAGGATCAAACCATTGAGATCCCTGACTTTCTCTAAAGTCGATACAAATGTTGTGCAGCAAACACGTGGTTTTTACAATTGTATCAACATGATCCGGGTTGACCTGCAGCTCGGTTTTCAAACATCTCCATTTGCTAACCATCATTCCAAAAGCACATTCAATAGATCGTCTAGTCTTACTTAAAAAAACAATTATAAACTGCTTCATCATCATCGTCTCCTGTTGAGTACGGTCTCATTAGGTATGGTTTTAATGGGTAACCCTGATCTCCTAGAAGCACATAAGGCAGCTCTAAACCATCTATTACTCTGGCTGGAGGGAACTTCAAAATGTTATGCTCAATATTACGGAACGTGTTACTTTCTACAAAAACTCCACTATCAGCTCTTCGTCCATAATCTCCTACATCTATTGTCAAAAACTTTCCTTTCGCATCTCCTACCGCTTGCAAATGGATAGAATTATAATGTTTATAATTGTGGAATAACGATCCGGATGAATTAGGGCACTTAATGCGCACATGTTTCCCATCGATGCAGCCGCCTACGTTGGGAAATCCGGTTAGTGCTTCGGACTCTTCTGCTGTCTGTTGAAATCGTTGCACAGTAGGAAATGGCATATGGATATTCCTCAGAGTGGTCCATATTGCTTTACATACTTCGTATATAATTTGTCCAACACGTTGATTCGATACGCGGAATGAAAATAATAAAGCTCTGAAGGATAATCCAGTTGAAAGGAATCTGAAAGAAAATAATACTATTAATATTTTGTATTGATAACACATTGTTATTGTACAGTCGATGTGCTTAAAGGTAAGTGGCAAAACTTGCGTAACTAGTACGCACGAGAAAAAAGGAAGACGAAGCTCCCAACAGGATCGGCAGCTACGGGATCGGATGGAACTTGGCGTTACTACCAAAACCTGCGATTCCTTGCCGCATCGTACTCATCTCGGCCATGCGTAAGCAATATTCCAGCAGCTGTTGAGGTGGTAGAAGGTAGTTATTAAAGTTTCTATTCTATTTAAAAAATTATAACTTGTGTCTTATGTTTGCAGAAGATTCTCCACAAGACATAAGCCAAGACGCAGGACAATCTGGTGATGCAGACAACGACAACCATCAGCAACTATCCACTAGCCGACGACCAAGCTCGCGAAATATCGACAAACATATACGAGTTCTTATTGATCTTGAAAATAGGAAGATCTCAACCATAGCAGAAATTAAAAAAAAATCCTCCATTGACCCCTTTGCCTTAAGTATATCGAATGATATAAAGAAGTTGTCATTTATTAGGGAACTTCACGCAAAGCAAGATATTATGGAAGTGCTCAAGAAGCACGTAATGGAAGAAATAGAAGAAGAAGAAGAAGAAGAAGCTATTGCAAAACGAGCTAGATTAAGTTAATTATTTCTTAACTTTTTCATTACTAATTCATGAATTAAATTATTATTAGTTTAATTAGTTTAGATTGTTTTAATGAATTATACATAAATAAATTCATGAACTGATATATGATATATGATATATGTTCCTAAATTAATCTAACTTTAACCTAATTTTAACCTAACTTTAACCTAACTAAGCTTTCACGAATTATAAAGCACGTCCTGTCTTGTTGGCGTATTGAGGTAGAAGAGCGAGTCTCCACAATGCCGCTTCCGTTCAAGGCGCGCACCTGTCAACGCTGCTGCTGCCACTATAACGCTGCTGGTTCGGTAACAGTTATACCAGCAGTATAACAGTAACGCTATAGGGCAGCCACATACGACTATACCACATAATTATATATATGTATATATATAAAAATTACACTTTGTTTTTCATTAGTTCACGACATCACAAGCGTTTCCTTTCGATGTTTAACCTTGAATGCCTTTGTGTTGCTGAGACAACCGCTGCGTGTATATTAACTGCATACGCATCAACGCCATTAGAACCGAATGAACCGATTCAATGCATCACTCCTTATATCATATCCTATAATATCAATTACTGATGCAGCGGAGCAAGCCGAAGTAGCAACGTGCATCGCCTTGTAACAGTTACGAAATTTCCATCGTGGGCCTGATATCTATCCAGTTTAATGTAAAAATGTTTTGCAAAATAAATAATAAACAACCAATACATTATATACATTGTAAAACAAGATCTTTTGAACCTCTTTTGTAGGTTTCATGTCTATAGTATTTTGATCGACATTACCTGCATCATTTTTGAAACGCAAACCGAGAGAAACTTTGGTACAGTCCGTACTGTGAAGTAGTATTTTAAGCAAATTGGTTAACATTTCTCATTTGGCATCAACACTTTAGTCACCAATTGATAACTAATACACTTTCATGGGATTCTCTGATAATAACAAACGAAGTGGTTTCCTAATCAATGTTAACACGTTCAGTGCTAGTGAACTTTCCCGTATGACGGCGACGGTTCCCAGGTACCGCCAGAGTCGTTTAGATAGGGGGTATGTTTTAGGAACGTGCTTGTACGATTTTAGGCAAATTGCCGGCAGAACGGAAAGCAGCACAAAACATGTGTAGCGCTCAACGGATTAACAGGAGAAGAAGCCCATCCATCTTCATCAGATAAAAAAGAAAAACCATTTTTTCCTTCATTGCATCAGCTACAGTAAGTTCTTTACACATCGAAGGAAGTTTCTGTACTTCATCCTATGATGGATTAAATGGAATTGTTGCACCAATCACTTATTTCTAATGGTAAACGATTACTTTTAACTTACCTTAAGGTCAGCATCAATCGATGTTCCGGTTTGATATTGGTTTTCTGCATATTCCGCAGTTTTGGCCTTATTTTCTCCAAAATATAGAAGAATGTCCATGCAGACATTCTCATGTAACCATGAAACTTTATTGGGCTTACCAGAAGATGGTCGTACAGCTTGCTGAACTCTCCGTTTTCATTTCTTTGCAACCAGAAACTATCAGTTCCGTCCCTACTATTCTGCAGCATCTGGATTGCCATCAGCACGGTTGTGCTGGATCCTAATTCTTCGATGAATTCCATTTTCCAAATTCTGCACCTAGGTGATTTTATACGCTGAGAAAGTGGCTTTTATTGCGATTTTTACAGCACTTAAACATCAATGGAACGAAACGTTTTTTGGTTTGATTTTGATTTGACAGTTCCAGAAGACTGTTTGGTAGAGTGACAGTTGTTCCAGACCATTGACAGAGCACCTTTCGAACAGTGTCGTGTTTGTCTGGTTTGTTTGGCTGTTCACAGTGCGCTGCCTAAGTCTGAAGTTGAAGTTAGTTGGAAGCTCCAACGACTACCGCGAGCGCCAGTGGTAGAAGATACGGGACAGCCACAACAGAGACAGTACCGAGAACAGCATGAACAACAGCCACTCAAGACATGTTCAGAAATACGCGAACCGGTCCAGAAGGACAGGATCAAGCGCAAGAGGCCTGGTGCACTGCTTTTGAGCAGTATTGGAGAACACACATATGCTGGAATTCTGACTGGCTTGAAATCGAACAAGTCTCTTCAGGAAGTTGGAGAAAAAGTCTAAAAGATACGCAAAGCACAAGGCGAACAGTTGCTCATTGAGCTGAAGAAATGTAGCGTGAGTTCCTCGATTGCCGCAACCCTTACAAAGACTCTAGAAGGGAAAGCATCTGTTGTCTCCCTCGCGGCGACTACATCAATAGGAGTGCGTGATCTGGTTGAGAGGTTGCAACGTCGGAGGATGTTGCGAAGGCCCTTCATGAACAATTTGGGTTGGAAGTGCAATCATGTGAGATTCGAGTCTAACCTGGAAAAGCAAAGGGCACACAGAAGGCAGTCTTCAAAGTGCTGTTCTCTGATTCTCAAAAGTTGAACCAGGTGAAACTACGGGTAGGCTGGAGCATCTGCCTCCTTCGTGAAGTGAAGGAGACCAAAAAGTGTTTTAAATGCTGGGACATACTATTTATACCTGTATTGGAGAAGAACGTAACAACCTCTGCATGAAGTGCGGTCAGGAGGGCCACAAACGGAGCGCGACGTCTTGTCATTCCGGCGTGCAAAGAGCGAGAGTAACGGATCGATAAATGGATGACAGGACAACAACGAAGTTTGACAGAGGCGAAAATGGTTTAGCGCGAGGCGAAAAGGCAGTTTAGGACCAGCGCCATCGCAGTGCTGTAATAGCGTCAGTTCATTACAAGATTAAAAACCAAACACGACGTAGGAGCTAAAAATTCGCGTAACGAAAGAATCTAAATTTCTCGCAATAAAGCGTTCCGCGAGTAGCGCGCGAACATATGGTGCCGTGACCAGGATTGATAAGACGAGAAATTCCTAGTGTGTAACGTGAATTTTTAACGAGTTTAGGAACATTTTTTCTTCGCGATGTCCGAGCAAGTAAAGTGGGCGTAGAAGCGTCACGCCTTGATGGTGTCGTTAGGACGCTATGAGAAGTTCGTGAAGGATTTTGTGGAAGAGCGCGATGTCGCTCAAGTGGCGTTGAGATTGGAGCGATTTAAAACATTGTGGTCCGATCTCGACGAAGTGCAGTTGCAGCTTGAAGAGAGTGCAACCGAAGAAAGTGCAGTGGTCTGCATCCAGGAAACGCGAGCTGAATACGAGGACATTTGTTTTAGAGTGCAGTCGGAATTAGAAAATAAAGTGCCCGCCGTTAGTAGTGTCATCGAACCGGCAACCAGAGCCGCTAAAGCATTAACGGGTTTGAAACTCCCGACGATATCCCTACCGGAGTTTAGTGGTGATTTTATGCAGTGGCTGCCGTTCCGGAACACCTATGAAGGCCTGATACACGACAACACGGAGGTACCCAAAATACAGAAATTTCATTATCTAAGGGCCGCGCTAAAAGGTGAAGCCGCGCAAATCATAGAATCCATATCGCTCAGCGCCGACAATTATGATTTAGCGTGGGATTCAGTGGTGCAACGGTATTCAAATGAATACCTGTTGAAGCGTCGGCATTTTGCGGCATTGTTCGCCACCCCTGCGATAATGGAAGAGACAGCCATAACGCTTCACATGATGGTGGATGAATTCGAGCGTCATAAGAAAACGCTGGGGCAGCTCGGAGAGCCAATCCAGCATTGGGGCGGACTACTGGAGCATCTACTTACCACAAAATTGCCGATGGAAACCTTGCGNATTGTTCGCCACCCCTGCGATAATGGAAGAGACAGCCATAACGCTTCACATGATGGTGGATGAATTCGAGCGTCATAAGAAAACGCTGGGGCAGCTCGGAGAGCCAATCCAGCATTGGGGCGGACTACTGGAGCATCTACTTAACACAAAATTGCCGATGGAAACCTTGCGTGAATGGGAGAATTTTGCGACCACAGCTGACAATCCCGATTACGATTCCTTAGTGGAATTTCTGCACAGGCGAATGCGCATGTTAGAATCTTTAATGGTGACGCAAGAGCAGGCCGCAGCCATAGCAACCCAGCGACAGCCATCGCGGCGTGCCGCTTGCGCAAGAATGGCTACGTTCTCAGCGACCACCAGAACGAATGGCTGTGTGATATGTAAGCAGGACCATGGAGTGGCCATGTGTCCCCGGTTCCAAGAGATGCCCATCGTGAACCGGAAGAGATTGGTGCAAGCGTCTCGGCTTTGCAACAATTGTCTAAAGCAAAACCATTTTGCTCGAGAGTGTACGGCTAGAGGTAGATGCCGACAATGCGGTCAGCGCCATCATTCCTTGTTGCACGCTGACCCCCCTAGTGAGAGTTCTAACACTTCTGCGATTCCGTCGAGAACTACGCCGCCCCAGCCTGCAGCAGGATCAGCGACACCAGAAGTGTCCAGGACGCAACAGAGTTTAGTGGCTGCTGCAGGTGCAACTGCGCACGATATGGTGTTTTTGCAAACGGCATTAGTTAGCGTGTTGGACGCTTTTGGACAGCCGCACCATGTTCGTGCCCTTTTGGATAGCGCCTCCCAGCCGAACATAATGACAAGTCGATTGGCACGCATGCTTAACTTGCGAAGGTCGACAGTAAGCATTTCACTGGAGGGTGCTGGAGGTGCAGCCATCGCAGTGAAAGAGAGCGTATCAGCAGAAATACGTTCCAGGAGCAGTGATTACGCGGCTCGTGTGGATTTTCTCGTTATGGACAAAATGTTGTCCAATTTGCCATCGCGTAGTGTCGACATCTCTGCGTGGAATATTCCTAGTGGAATAATCTTGGCGGACCCCACATTCCACACAGCACAGCCGATCGATCTAATCATTGGCGCTAAACATTACCACACGCTGTTTACATCAACAAATCGATTGCAAAGAAGTGACGATTTTCCCGTGATGCTGGACAGCGTCTTTGGATGGGTGGTAACGGGTGCTGCTTCATCATGCGAAACCTTAGGACCAGCGATTACTGTTGCCGCGTGTATGGTTTCCCTCGAACAGCAGTTGGAGCGTTTCTGGAAGAGTGAAGAATTGTGCCTAAATCATTCTTACTCGACAGAAGATAGCTATTGTGAAGAGTTCTACAAACAAACGACGACCAGAGATTCCAGCGGTAGATACATCGTACGTCTGCCCAAGAAACCCGGATTCGATGCAATGTTAGGGGCATCGAAGGAATGTGCGATGAAACGATTTGCGCAGTTGGAGAAACGATTTCATCGTGATGTCCACCTGAATGAAGGGTACCATCAATTTGTGCCCGAATACCTAGAGCTGGGACACATGGAGCGTTCCAAGAAGAAACGAGAGCAGCCAGCAACTGTATATTACCTGCCACACCATGCGGTCTTCAAAGAACCGAGCGCCACAACTAAGCTGCGAGTGGTTTTTGATGGATCGGCAAAAACATCAACGGGGCACTCTCTCAACGATGCACTGTGCACTGGACCCGACCTGCGACCTGCTGAACATCATACTGCGGTTCAGGACTTATCGAGTCGTATTGGTTGGAGGGGTATGAGTGAGTGTTGACAAGTGCAGTTGTGTAATTGTTTAGCTCCCGTTTGTGCTGTGATTTATCTGTGTAAACCTGTGTTGTTTGTAAACAATTTTGTTTAGAAACACTGTTGAACGTGTGGTCAAGCATATTTGGGGTTTACTTAATGGATAGCATTGCATTGTGGATATAAAGAGAGAATTTAGTGAAGTCGTTAGCGTCATAGGACGCTAATGATCGCATCGAATCCTTTTTACATTCATAAGTGTTCGTGCGGTTCCTGTTATGAATAATCCATGAATGTGTGATCACGTCATCAATAGTGTATAAAATCGAACAGTGTGTTTGTGTTTGTTTGGCAGCTCGGCTTCTTCGTGAATTGTGTATAAGATTAAAAATACAAAACTTACAAATTTTGTGAAAGCTCGCTCGGAATTGTTTTTACGGCATGGAGTGTATAAAATGCTCCGCCGTTGTGTTAAT
>STHE01000009.1:1339830-1355284 GCA_016170035.1 Anopheles funestus-like sensu Spillings et al. (2009) | reverse complement strand
TATTCCATCGAAGTAGCCACAGAAATGTCTCGCCGAGCGATTTGCTTTGTTTGCAGAATTGAGCTACTTTTGAGAAATGTCGCGCGAGAAATGTCTCTCTACGTCTATTTCCACGGTCAGACTTTAACCAAAATAATTCCTTCACTTTTTTATTTTATAAATAACAATTAGGTTCTTCCTCTTGGCGTAACGACCTCTGAGGTCATGCCGGCCATTTCTGGCTTACAAGACTTATTTTACCACGTGGCTGGATAGTCAGTGCTTGCTACGAGGGGACGGTCCGGATTAGATTTGAACCCCGGTCCTGCCGTGTGGGCCGGCGCCGTTTATCACATACACCAGGGGGCTGCCCCAACCAGGTTATAACGAGTTTCAATAAATTAATAAATAATTAAGTAATCTACCATAACGAATCCGTCTAGGTAGTTTATTAAATGAGTTTTTCATCTGCTTTTACTTTCCGCCTGTGCCTACATCTACAGATAGTTTTCGCTAAACGCTAACGAACAGGACTGAAAAATCGCTATAATAGAATTATGTGTCTTTTTTACACTATTATTCCAATGTATGTCATACGTAAAAAATGTATTTTACAATCACATTTATCAAACATATTTATTTTTTTTGGTAAAAAAATGTCTATCAACTGTAGAGTTGAAATATACGCCAAACGCTTATGCGTTGGTCTACAGTCACTGAACATTGAACAAACATTCAATGAGCAAAACTGGACCTGGTCTACGCGCTCATTGAACAACGAGCAAGCTAGCGAGCTGCTGTCAAATTGCCAGAGGCTGTTTTTGGTGGTGGTTGATATAGATTCAAAACAGTCGTAGAATGAAATGGAAACTGCATCATCAGTTTACAATCCATTTTGGTTGTTGAAGAGCAGTTCTGCTATTGGTCTTGTGTGTTTGGAGGCATTAGCACGAAAAAAAGACCGGGAAAATACAATTACTGGAAGAACGAGAGGAATTGGGCGAGTTCGCTACATTATTTCCCCAGACAATGTGAAGTTTATGGAATATATGAGAATGCGAAAAGGGACATTCTTCTACATATTGGGAAGAATACGATCGAAAATCAACAAGGATTATAACAACCATTCATTTATTCCTCTTAACACATAACATAACAGATGGAATTCTAATTGAATTGATAAATTCAAACTTTTTAATTTTTTCCGGCATTGCTGGTTGCTGACGCTGCGGAGCTGTGCGTTTTGGAATTATAAGCTATGGTGATTGCTAGCATTTCGGGTTTAGAAGTTGATATCAGCCGAACAACAAAAGCATTAGGGGAAAACTAGTATAATTTGTATCAAAGATGTTAGAGCCCTCGCAACCTAATAACTCCGACGAGGATTATGTTGATAGTCAATTTTGGGATTAAATTTAAACTTAAAATGGAACAGGTAATCAGGGGAAAAAACAGGACACACACGTGCATGTTTTAATTATTTATTATTATTTTCGTATTCTATTTCTTTTACATAATTGTTAAAGGCTTCCAGCAATGTAAGCCTTGCTCCCATTTGCCACTCTTGTGGCAGTTTGTCCAACGGCTCTGCAAAACTAGAAGCGAACAAGGAATTGCTTCTTTTCTTGTTCAGGTGTTGTAGTTTCGCCTGCTCCGTTCGCAATATTTGCAAAGCAATGTTTTTATCAACGGGCATATCTTTTAGAGCACTTGCATTTTCATTCAGAATTTCGCATCAAACGATAGGCTCCATAGTCTATGAAACATCACAGGCAATATGGTCTTCACTACATTCAACACATATGTCCGTACCTACAATTGAATCATTACTAAAAGTAACAGCTGAATTTGAAATGAAATGCATTTTTCCACATTGCATCGGAACCATCGACGGAAAATATATTCCTATAAAGCGACCTTCTAATACTGGTTCGCAATTCTTCAATTATAAACTTTTTTTCTGTTCGCCTACAAGCAGTTGCAGATGAAAACTGTAAATTTATAACTATCGATTTTGGTGATTATGGCAAAAGGAACGATAGTGGAGTGTTCGTAAATACTACGGTATATAACACTCCTCCGCCAGAATCATTACCAGGCACAAATTGTAACATGCGGTACGTTTTGCTTGGGGATCAAGGGTATCTATTAAAACCCTACTTGATGAGGCCTTACAGCAGCAACATGGATGCAGCAAAAGAAACCTTAAATTATCGATTGAGTAGTGCAAGTGTTAGAAACAATAAGGAAGCGAACCCTGCAACCGTTGAAGCGTTTTCGGATGCGAGGTATCCGACAACGCATACTGGCCGCACTGGTGACGAAAGGGATACGCGCGTGTGGGTGTAGTGCGAAGGCACTCAAAAAAGGTACGGCGGTGCGTGCAGGGTTGAAGTAGTCCGCGTGGGCCAGTATAAAAGGGAAGAGCGACGGAACCACTCAGGGTGACGAATAGTGCACCTTTTTTTTAAAGTATTTTTTGTATCGTGGTTTTAGTGCAATAAAATCACTATCGAAACGCTAATCGCGCTACCCTTGTTCGTACACTCTTTTGTCTTCAAAAAAAAGTTACCTTCAGTGCGTTGAAGTGCCTAAAAGTGAAGAATAATTCGTCCAAAGGAAACACGTGGTTGCAAGACGTGTGGTGACAAAAAAGAAGACACCTTATACGAGCAGTGCGATGCTTGTGACGAGTGGTGGCACTTTTCATACGCCGGTATAATGACATCTGAGGAATCCATGCAAAACTGTGCATGGTTTTGCGACGGTTGCATGAGAAAGGCGCTGGAGGAACAGCCTAAACTGAACGAGATCCGTAAGCAGACCACGCCAGGTACATCGGAACACGTGATCGGTGACCCTAAAGGAAACTGGACGTTTATGAGGAAGGCAGAGCACGCCCGACAAGCGCTTCTAAGCGTCGGCAGCTTTTCTCGCTTGATGGGGTCGACGAAGGGACTACATCGGGATTCGTGAAACACGTGGACAGGGAACCGAAGTATATGATTCCTTTTCAATTTCACCACCACTTGAATCTTTTCAGCCGGAAGAGAGCGAGGTTAAACACGGCGAGGAAGAAGAACCTAACCTAACCCCGCGACAAATGGCTGCATGGAAAGCAATTTCCAAAGAGCTACCAATTTTTTCAGGTGATCCAGCAGAATGGCCGATTTTCATCTCCCACTATGAGCACACCACCAGGCGATACGGGTACTCTAACTGGGAGAATATGCTGCGATTACAAAAGTGTCTGAAAGGTCCTGCTTTGGAAATGGTACGAAGCCGATTATTGCTACCGGAGGTGGTTTCGCAGGTTATTGAGAAGCTTCGGTCAAGTTATGGTCGACCAGTGCATCTCATCAAGACGCTGCTAGAGAAGGTACGCAGGGTTCCGGCGCCGCAAATCGACAAACTGGAGAGTCTCAACGAGTATGGAGAGGCCGTACAGTGTATGGTTGACCATATGGAGGCCGCTGGACAAAGAGCGCATATAACCAAACAAGTCCTCCTGGAAGAGTTGGTGGACAAGTTACCGAAGGACCAACAGCTACTTTGGTCACACCACATCCGTGGAATGGCTTCGGTAGATCGCGCTGTGTTTAGAGAATACATAGAGGAGCTGGCGGGCTCCCTCAGTGCGCGGGACCAGTAAGGGAAAATCTACATGTTCACGCGCACGTGGAAACCGCTAGAGCCGCAGCTTCGACATCAGTGGATGGAAAGTGTCCATCTTGTCATATCACGAGCCATGGGTTAATAACGTGCTCCAAGTTCTACAAACTGACAGTGAAGGAGCGATGGCAAAGGGCTCGAGATTTGTCGGTGTGTTTTGACTGCCTGGAGAAGCACAATTGTCGCGCTTGCAAAAATCGGGTCCGTTGTGGCATCAACGGTTGAGCTTACCGCCATCATACGCTGCTTCACGATCCGGATATGCCGGCAGATTCGTCCGCCGCTGCTAATCGAGAAAACAAGACACCTCAAGGTGCTGGGGTGAGTCAAGCGGTACATAACCAACATAAATCGACTCCGACGACGGCGCTATTTAGAATCATTCCTGTGACGGTACACGGGTCGGGGACGAAAATAAACACTTGCCTTTTTAGATGAGGAGTCTTCCATGACATTGGTGGACGAAGAACTGGCAATGCAGTTGAGGATTCCTGGAAAAAGAGAGCCCCTTTGTATAAGATGGACTGGCGATACTAATAGGGTAGAATCAGCGTCGATGAGACTCGATTTGGACATAGGACCTGTCTCATCGAAAAAAAGGTTCAACCTGAAAGATGTGCGGACCGTGGCTAGCCTTAGCCTCTCACGACAGACATTCGCAATGGACGACACATGGGATCACCTCAAACGGTTGCCCTTGCAGGAATTTTTTGGTCCAATTTTGCAAGTGTTTATTAGTGTTGTTATTTTCATAATAAACACGTGGTGATTGCGAAACAGATTCAGATAGCAATTCCGTAACGATGGAAGATCAAATCGTAGAGCAACTTAAGCAGGACTCTCACAAATAAATGAGAGACTCAATATTCATTAACAATGCATTAAACTAACACAAGAACAGATTTGTGTTCGGGCGAATCAGGTGAACAAAATCTCTTCCTAATTATTGAACCTTTTTAAAGGTAGAGTGAACAGTGTGTACGGCGTTTACGTAACAGCTGTTTGCAACAAAATGGAAGGAAAGGCAAAGGATATGTTCGCGCAGAACAAAAGTGTTGTTTGCCAACACTGATGACAGGACAACAACGAAATTTGACAGAGGCGAAAATAGTTTAGCGCGAGGTAAAAAGACAGTTTAGGACCAGCGCCATCGCGCTGTTGTAATAGCGTCAGTTCATTACAAGCCAAACACAACGTAGGAGCTAAAAATTCACGTCCAAAATTTAAACTAAATTTCTCGCAAAAAGCGTTCTGCGAGTAGCGCGCGAACAGGATATTATTTGTGTTGCAAGAAATCCGAAAGATTTCGATGCAATTAAAGTAATTTTAATTGATGCCATAGGAGACAGGCGTGAACTTTCAACTTTCAAATGCCAATTGTGCCAACTCACAATGACAGAAGGAATGACATTACATAAATATTACCAGCAAGCGAAGGAAATTATTCAAAATATTAAAAAATAATAGCAAAACAAGAAAAGGATTACATAGACAATTGAACAGTTATATGCAAATTTATCGACGAAGATAGCTTACTGGCTTTTGTTGTTGGTTTGAGAAAACCATATTTCAGTTATGCTCAAGTAGCACGACCCAAGGACATCGAAGATGCCTACAATTTTTTATGCAAATTTAGATCACATGAGCTAAATTCGAACAGAATGAACACTCATCAACCATCTTTCACTGCGAGTTCATCACATGAGCAAGTTCAGCAATGTAAACAAAATGTTGGTAGCTCTTCACGAGTATATTCGGGCTATCAGAAGAAGCCTGATAACCAATACCATCAACCGATGGATGTTGATAATTCATCCAGAATAAAAAATACCACTTACAATAGAACGATTAACAACACTGAAACCATCCACAAAAACGAAAGCAATTCAAATTTTCATCTGGAAATCCCAACCGAAAATTTAACTTGAAAGACACTCTAGCAACATGTCGATGCGTTGAGTAGATCACCTGCGGAGGAATCACGAGAAATGGACACGGTAGCGGAAAAAATCATGATAGATCTAGCGGATACGGACTTTTTAGTTACATTCCAACGGCAAGATCAGCGATTATTGAAGATAGTGGACGCATTGGCTCGAGAACCTTGTTGCGATGAAGAGGTCCAAATGAAAAATAATTATGTAACAGAAAATCATAGACTTTTCCGTATAGTCGATGGAAGAAAATGTAAATGTAGTTAATACAAGAGTGAGATGGAGAATGATACAAAGTTATCACGATGATAAAGGACATGTAGGAGAAGAAAAAGTGTTAACGATGTTGAAGGAGAGGTTTTGGTTTCCTAAAATGCGGAAATATATTCGAGCGTACAGTTATATGCCAAGGAGAAGGCATATCGGTACTGGACCAGAGCAGAGGACTAGGCGTTATATACAGGCGATACGACAATCATAACTGCATGTGCGCACGTGTGTGTCAAAGAAACAGCATCGTGCGATCGGTAGCCGGTAGAATCGTCCTCTTTTTGTGCGAATCATCAAGTAATAAACACCTCATCGAGCCTCGACTCATCATTGGCGCAGCCGGTAGTTGTGAGTACAATTTGAAAATTTCCAGGTAAAAACAGTGCGAAAGAAGATTTTAACTAGTGAAAGTGAATCTTTGAATAAGTGCACCCGAAATTCGTTTGTGTTAATTTAAACGTGATTTCATCTCCGTTCGACCGTTAAAGTTCGGGTGATTTGCGGTGCCGCCGTCCTGTAAACACGTGCTTACAACGGAGTCTTTTGTGTGTGACCGTTGACTCCAGAACAAAACAATAACGAGGTGTTTCGTATTGGAATTTAATTTTAGCGCACTACTAGATAGACGCAAAATTTGCAAGCTAAATCGCTATACGAAATAGACGATTTTTGCCTTTTGTTCCACCTGAGCACATTTTGAGTTAACCTCAAATAATAAAAAGAGCTAAGTACTCCGTGTACGCTACAGATTGAGCGCACTATTAGATAGACGCAAAATCTAGGCACAAAACCGCACTACTAGATAGACGGGCTGTGTAATTTTTTTTCTTTCGTAGCGTGTGCGTTTGTATGAGTGACCTGCATAAGATATTATCCGCCAGGCGTGATCCCGTCAGTGATAGTGAATACAGTGACAGTGTCGACTCTATTGATTCCGGTAGTTTAGCACATATTCCGATATGTCCGATAGTTTGATATTACGCTAGGAACGATGTCTCTCGACGAATCGCAAACGCAAACACAAGCGAATAATATTTTGACTCAATTAATGTCGCAGATAAACATTTTAAATGAGAATATTCAACAGATAGCCGCAAAACAGGAATCGTATGAAAATTCACTGCACAGGTTGACGAACCCTGAAAACACGTGTTCTCAAAACTCTTTTACAATGCCTGTTCTGTCTACTCCTGTTGTTGGTGATGTTTTTCGGATCCCTGATCCAATCAAATCGATCCCTTCGTATGATGGAAATCGTAAGCAGCTACAGTCCTGGATAATAGTGGTAGAAAACACGCTTAGTATTTTCAAAAATTTAGTGAGCAGCCAAGTGTATAATATTTACGTTCAGTCGATATTAAATAAAATTTCTGGTAATGCTAAAGACGCGTTATGTCTAGCAGGAAATCCTTCAGATTTCAATGATGTGAAAAAAGTTTTGATAGAAGCTTTTGGCGATCGCCAAGAACTAGCCACATATAAAGCCCAGCTTTGGTCAAATAAACAAAGTGATAATATGAGTATCCATTCGTATTACAAAAAAACAAAAGAAATAATGCTTAACATTAAAACGATCGCAAAGCAGAATAAAATTTATAGTGATAGTTGGTCAGCTATTTGCATATTCCTTGAAGAAGATGTGCTAGCCGCATTCATTGCCGGACTAAAGCATCCATATTTTGGTTACGCGCAAGCAGCTAAGCCTGAAAACATTGAAAGCGCCTATGCATTCCTGTGCAAATTTACCGCAAATGAAAAAATTTCTTCACGATTAATCGAAGTGAAAAATCAGAAAACTGCTATACCTAACAGAACAATGAACAGTTATGCAGCAAATGCGATTGGTAAAAATATTTTAACAAATACACAGGGAACAACTCAACCAAATGTTCAAACCAATTTTCCTAGGAAAACTCAGTACAAAGCTCCAACAGAAAAAATGGAAGTTGATACATTAACTAAAAGTCGGTTTACAACCAATAAGAACTTTTTGAATAATAACGAAATACCATTGCTTGAAGCTGAAGCTTCAAGTTGCGAAGAAGATGATATCTTGACAAATTTTTGGGAAGTCGCTACAAGAACCAATGTTTCGTAGACTTTCTTCCATATTTAAATTGTGTGAATACGAAAACCAAAAGAAATTTGAAATTGTTAATAGACACTGGATCCAATAAAAATATTTTGAGAAATGGAATTATTCCAGAACATTTAACCGTGCCGATAAATAACACACGTGTAAAAAACATAACGGGTGAACATCCCATTGATAGGAAGGGAACGATTAATCTCCTTGGTTTTGGATTGCCAAAACAAACGTTCTATTTAGTGGACTTTCACAACTTCTTTGATGGAATTCTGGGTTCAAAATATTTAGCAGAAAACAAATCTGTAATCAACTATGCAAAGGAAGCTATTATCATTAACGAAGTTACTATTCCTTTTTCCAAGTATTTCCCATCGAAAAAACTGTACAATAATTTCATTACAATCAATACTTTAAAAAACGGAGATTGGTTAGTACCATCCTTTCAAATTCTGTACAAAAATTGTTTAATTAAGCCAGGTTTATATAAAGCTGAAAAAGGCAAATCAACTGTTAGTGTTCTAAGTTTGGATGAAAATCAACCAACAGATTTAAGAACTTATGATTTAAATGTGAACAACTTTGAAACCATTACTCCTATTCCCATACGGAATTGTAAACAGATAGATAACAGAATTATAGAATCTTTAATTCGGACAGAACATCTTTTCAACAATCAGAACAAAGTTTAGTAAATACAATTCTTCAAAACTCTTCAGTGTTGTTAAAAGAAGGAGAAAAACTATCGTCTACAAGTGTTATAAAACACAAAATAATCACTAAAGATAATGAACCAACTTATACGAAATCTTACCGTTTCCCGCACCATTTCAAACCAGAAGTAGACAAACAAATTCAAGAAATGCTTGATAATGAAATAATTGTTCACTCTAGCAGTCCTTATTCATCACCCATTTGGGTGGTGCCAAAAAAGAAAGACGCCTCAGGCAAAAAAAAAAATAAGGGTCGTTATAGACTATCGTAAATTAAATGAAAAAACAATTAGCGATCGGTATCCTATACCGCAAATTGACGAGATTCTCGATAACTTGGGAAAGTCATCTTATTTCACAACATTAGATTTAAAGTCCGGCTTCCATCAAATTCAAATGGATCCTGCTTATCAGGAAAAAACAGCATTTTCTACCGGACATGGGCACTTTGAGTTTACTAGGATGCCATTTGGCTTGAAAAATTCGCCCGCAACTTTCCAGCGAATGATGAACCACATACTAACTGGACTTGTTGGCTCTATTTGCTTTGTATATTTAGACGACATTATTGTTATTGGCAGTAGTTTAACTTCTCACTTACAAAATTTAGATACCGTTCTCAAAAGACTAGCAAATTTCAATCTGAAGATACAATTAGATAAATGTGAGTTTCTGAAGAAAGAATCATATTTTCTAGGACACATAATAACCTCAGAAGGTGTTAAACCCAACCCCGAAATCATAGATAAAATTTCTAACTGGAAGTTGCCTACAACTCAAACACAGCTTAAACAGTTTTTAGGGTTAACAGGTTATTATCGAAAATTTATTCGCGACTATGCAAAAATTACTAAACCTTTGTCTAACTGCCTAAAAAAAGATGCAATAGTAAACTATGAAAACGAAAACTTTCTGAAAGCCTTTAATGAACTTAAAAATATCATTACCTCAGATCAAGTATTAGCTTATCCCAATTTCGATTTACCTTTCATATTAACAACGGATGCTAGTAATTCCGCACTTGGCGCAGTTTTGTCGCAAGTGCAAGAGAACAAAGAAAGGCCAATAGCATTTGCTAGCAGAACGTTAAACAAAACAGAATGCAATTATTCAACCACCGAGAAGGAGGCGCTTGCCATAATTTGGGCAATTAGAAAATACAAACCATATCTGTATGGAGGCAAGTTTACTCTCGTAACTGATCACAAGCCCTTAGTTTTTATAAAAACATCGTTCAAAAACTCAAAAATACTCAACTGGCGTTTGGAGTTAGAGGATT
The DNA here is from genome assembly GCA_016170035.1 of Anopheles funestus-like sensu Spillings et al. (2009). NCBI lineage: Eukaryota > Metazoa > Arthropoda > Insecta > Diptera > Culicidae > Anopheles > Anopheles funestus-like sensu Spillings et al. (2009). Next base: position 1,345,351 of record STHE01000009.1, on the reverse strand, counting down.
ATAACTACGAAGTAAAGTACAAACAAGGCAAGACAAATGTTGTGGCCGATGCCCTTAGTAGAATACCCCAAGAAATCAATACGAATGAAACATTAGCTCAAAATCACTGTAACGTTAAAATGCAATCCGTGGAAATTACAAATTCTGAAACAACTAATTCATGTGAGACCATTCATTCAGCTGAAGATTCAAGTGATCATTTCATGCATATGACGAAAAGGCCCATTAATTATTACCGAAATCAGTTGATATTCAAAATATCAGATACGGATCCATCGATTGTAAAAGAAACCCCATTTCCGAATTTCCATAGGATAATTGTAACTAAACAAAATTTCGAAATGGAAGATATTAGGCGTCATTTGCAAAGTATCCATAATGGGAAGCAAACTGCAATTCATGCCCCAGAAAATATGATTCAGCTAGTACAAGATACGTTCAAAAATAATATTTCTATCAAAGGTCATTTCATATTAACACAAACGATAGTAGAAGATGTACCGGATACACAAAAGCAAGATATTCTCATTACTACGGAACATAACAGAGCGCATCGCGGCATTTCAGAAGTTGAATGTAAACTTAGACGAGCATACTTCTTTCCAAATATGCAAAGGCAGATAAAACTATTCACCAATAACTGCAAAATATGCAACATTCATAAGTTTGATCGTAAACCTTATAACATAATGATATCTCCACGACCAATAACCAACAAGCCTTTAGAAAGGATACACATGGACATCTATATCATTAACAATACAAGTTTCCTGTCTTTAATAGACTCATTTTCTAAACATCTTCAAATGCTACATATCAAGAATAAGAATATCATTCAAGTACAAAGAAAACTTACTCAATATTTTGCGCAATACGGCCTACCAAAAGAGATTATAACGGATCATGAAACAACCTTTAGATCGACTCAACTGAAAAACTACTTGGGTTCATTAAGAGTGGCATTGAAATACGCGTCATGCTCGGAATCAAATGGACAGATCGAAAGAACACATAGCACAATCACCGAGATTTATAATACAAACAAAAGCAAATATGAAGGCTATGATGTAAAATCCATGATAAGAATAGCAGTAGCGTTATATAATGATACAATTCATTCTGCCACTAAGTTCACACCAAATGAACTAACGTTCAACCAAACTAATCAGGATAACCCAGCACAGATTTTGGAAACAGCAAATCGCCTTTTTTGTGACGCAAAACACAATTTAGATAACGCGGTTAAACGACAACTGAACCGAAATATGAAGAAAAATTCTCCACCATCTATTACGGAGTCTGCAGACGTATTCGTAGTTCCAAACATCAGGACAAAAACTCAACCAAGAGCGATCAAAACTAAAGCTAAAAATGTTAAAGAAAAAACGTTCGAAAATATCAGAGGAGTAAAAAGGGATAAGAGTAAGATAAAGCGACTCAAAACTGTAAGAATTGAATGATCTCTTTGAAATTACTTGAAAGTTAAGCACATATTGTATCTGTTTGAAATGTTATGTATTCCGTTTGTAAACTACAGAAATATGTACGAATTAGTCATATTTCCACACTTTAATTTTGTAAAGTCTTGAAAGTATACCGACAAATTTATCTTCCTTCTTCCTTAAGCGAAGCAGTAATGATTAGGGATTAGATAGGGCTAGTATTAAGATTACTTATTATAACGTTTATGAAAAAATGATACGTAAAAAAAAAAAAAGATGAGCCTCACGAACAACTGCATCCGTCAGACGAGGGACTCTTCTCGACTCTTACCCCCGGAGGAGTTATATGCCAAGGAGAAGGCATATCGGTACTGGACCAGAGCAGAGGACTAGGCGTTATATACAGGCGATACGACAATCATAACTGCATGTGCGCACGTGTGTGTCAAAGAAACAGCATCGTGCGATCGGTAGCCGGTAGAATCGTCCTCTTTTTGTGCGAATCATCAAGTAATAAACACCTCATCGAGCCTCGACTCATCATTGTACATTAAGGCCTGCCCAAAATGTGCGTATTTTAAGGAGAAATTAGGAAAACCAGAGGGATGGTTGCACCCCATATCAAAAGAGCAGATACCTTTTAGGACTATTCATGTTGATCATGTAGTGCCGTTCCCAAAATCGATTGAGGGACATGAGTACATATCGGTAGCGATTTGTGGTTTTAGCAAGTTTGCTTAATTAGGGATGGCCCGGTGGTACATGTGATAAACGGCGCTCGCGACAGGACTGAGGATCAAATCCCATCCGAACCAACATGCTTTCTTGCTTTGGCAGGTTTGATTGTTCATAAGACAGAAAGAGAAGGTATGTTGATATGGCTAGTTGGGTTCGCAGCAGATGCCTTGCAAACGCCTTCACTAACCTCCGTACGCCTGGTGTCACAAACTGTAATGCAGAGGAACCAACCGTCAAGGTTTGCGATTCAACGTCGCCGAAAGCTATCTTATTAAAGGAATTTCCTGGGTTAACCTCGCCTACCACCTCAGGTACACAGCTGCAATCCGAGATCACACATCGCATAGAGACATCAGAACATCCGACTTACGCTCGTCCTCGTAGATTGTCCCCCGAAAAATATGCAGCCGCTCGTGCCGAGTTTGAGTCGTTAGTACAGATGGGAGTTTGTCGGCCTTCCAACAGCAGCTGGGCCAGCGCCTTACACATGATTAGAAAGGCAGATGGAACGTGGCGACCTTGAGGCGACTACAGAGACCTCAACGCGACGACTGTTCTAGACCGTTATTCCTTACCCTTTGTGCAAGATTTTACGGTGAATTTGCAGGGCAAGACCAACTTTTTAAAGGTCGACCTGCACAAGGCTCATCACCAGATCCCGATTCGCGGAGAAACGCGGCGCAAACATTTCAACGGCTTATCCTCGATGTTCTTCGAGGACACGACTTCGTGTTCCCGTACATTGACGACATGATCATCGCTTCGTTGACACTAGAAGAACACCACGAACACCTGCGTCAGTTATTCCAGCGACTGGAACAACACCATCTGACTATCAACCCAGCCAAATGCGAATTCAACCGGAATGAAATCGCCTTTTTAGGACACTTGGTGTATGCAACAGATATTCGTCCTCTCCGGAACGCGTAGCAGCTATTAATGAACTAAATAAGCCCACAACGGTAATGGAGCTGATCGCACCTGGACGCCGCTCACCTGGACACCCCAGTCGACCGAAGCATTCATTCGCTGCAATGAGTAACTTCGTCAAGCAGCATTGCTGGCACACCCGATCCCGAACGCAGAACTTTCGCTTTGGACGGACGCTTCCGATTTTGACGCCGGAGCCGTTTTGCACCAAAGAGTAGACGACCAACTCCAATCACTGGGTTTCTTTTCGAAGAAATTCGAAAAGGCTCAGAGGAACTACTCGACCTACGACCGTGAATTGGCGGCTATATATCTCGCAGTACGCCATTTTCGGTACCAGTTAGAGAACAGGAAATTCCGCATTTATACGGACCATAAGCCTTTAACCTACGCGTTTCGGCAAACGCACGATAATGCCTCGCCGCGAAAAGCTAGGCAGCTTGACTTCATAGCAGAACTTTCGACCGATATACACCACGTGTCTGTATGTCACGTCGTGTATAGTGACAACGGATCAAGGAAGACAGTTCGAGTCATCGTTGTTCAGCGAGTTGAATCGAGCCCTCGGAACGAAACACATACGGACAACGGTCTACCACCCGCAAGCGAATGGGCTAATCGAGAGATGACACCGTACTCTCAAAGCAGCAATTACTTGCAAGGACACGACTAGGTGGAGTGAACACCTTCCCTTAATTCTGCTTAGCTTGCGCACAACTTTTTAAAGGCGACATCCAAGCATCACCGGCCGAACACATCTCGGATTCGTATCCACTGCGGGAGACGTCGACGAAGCACCGGTAGACAAAAATGGCGTTTTCTTTGTCGTCTGTCCTGGATCAGAACTTTTGCGCTTCACTGTAATGAAGCACGATTCTGATCCATCGTTCGTCTCCAACTTCATGGTACAGCCAACTAGGAGCGCTTTTCAACGCGTCCTAATAGCTCGGAGGTTGAAGACGGAATGATTGGTCAAATTTTGCAAAAAAAAGAAAAGTTTCATTTTCAAGCCAACAAAAACAAAAAGTACAGGACTTTTTTCTCTCTCTTATTATTTGAACCGTATTGGTTGAGAGCGCGTCTTTTTTGATAGAGCTGTAACTATATGATACAGATTTGTTTTTTGATGTCAGAACTCCAAGGGAACTTTGAATAGCGTATCTCGTTTCGTTTTTTCCAGTGAAATGATGCTGTTGTTGACTAAAATAGATCATACAGCAAACAATCCAAAGTAGTATTGGTCAACATGAAAGACGGAAAATATGTTTTATCCGGAAAGCCTCAGACTGCAGGTACATCAAATGAAGAAATGCACTGTGGTAACATTTTGTAATGGTATATCAATTTATATGTTTTGTTTTTCATGTTACAGTCTCTAAACCTAAGCTAAATGCGGATTTACAGGCGCAACTATCAGGAGCATGCAGTACCATTAAAAAAATTATAACGAAAATAGTGTTCCCGCACCCGTTCTCCAACGCAACATAACACATTAAAACTTATACCAACAAACATAGACCAGGTAATCGGTAACCGGATTGCAATCAAAGATCACACACTGAGAGGGACTCGTTGAAAATGAAGATAGACAGAGTAATGACGAAATTGGACAGAGTGGAACAACGGCAACATACTCAAGTAAACAATTTTGATACAAAGATAAGAGCAATAGAAAAAAATCAAAACATTATTAAAGCAAAGCTGGATTTGATTTTGGATAAGCTATGTATGTCCTCGAAAAAGCGGAACAGCAGCTCGGTCTACCGGAATATAAACAAGGGTTTAAGGACTATTTAGAATACCATCTTCCAACTGATAGTTCAGAAGAAAGATTACATGCAGCTATGGATATCATATTTCGGAGAGAATTTGTGAGAAAGATGAGCTGGACAGGTGTATGTGTGTGTGTGTGTGTGTGTGTGTGTGTGTGTGTGGGTGTGGGTGTGGGTGTGGGTGTGTGTTTGCAATACAACTTATAGCACTAAAATTTAAGACCGGCACTTGTCTTGCGATTTTCCCTTCTTCTAAGGTCCCACAACATTATCCTTTGCATTTTTTTCCAATTGCTGGATGGTCTGTTTTGCGCAGTTCATGGGTCCTTTCCGTATCGGCGGTGTCATGCAAAATATCGCAACATTTTTGTCTTACCTACTTCTTCCTTGAGAAATTTATAACAATTCGTATCCGGAATCGAAAATTATAAACTCATATGCATTGTTTACCACGTAGAGCGGCACGTCGTTCACATGGGCCCGAGCCCGACAGAAAATCATTCTTTGTTTCGCTCGCACTTCCGGTATATTATGTGGATATGCACGCGTTAGTGTCTCTTGCGTTGCGTTAGCGCAACGAAGTTCTAGGAACTGTTTTTGACTGCGTCGATGCGGTTACGCCCAGGGGGAATGGTAGGG
>STHE01000009.1:1312658-1324081 GCA_016170035.1 Anopheles funestus-like sensu Spillings et al. (2009) | reverse complement strand
TTGGACATTGGAAAACGAGATTCAATGGAAGTTCATCTCACCTAGAGCCCCACCATATCCAAATTTTGAAGGTACGAGTAAATATGAAATGTCGAGATATATAAAGATACCATTCTTATCGGTTTTGTGTGCTTTTTCTCTTAAATATTAAATTGTATGTTGACAACGAAAATGTAAATTTCGTTCAAATCTGCGATACTATGTGAATGGTTACGAAGTGTACAATTTTACAAAAATGAAGAGGCATCAAAGTGGCGCTGAAAAAAGAAAAAAGATAAGAAAAAACCAAGCAGTTGTGGACAGTCAGCGTAACGCATTCCATAGATATTTGGTGGCAGCGCCTAACCTTCACTAACAACCTACAGCAATTCCTGATGATGTCAAAACAACAACTGAGGATGAAAATGTGACTGGCAACGACTGCAGTAAGGACAACAAACAAACTCAACTGCAAGAAAGTGGATAATTGAATCGAATTCATACCGATAATGCGCTAAAAAAATATGATAGTGAAAATGTGACTGGCAACAGCAGTAGAAATGATAATAGACAAACGCATACACAAGAAAGTGCATCATCATCATATACCGTCACTGACATAGCCCTGTGGCCAACCAATTTTGGAAATGATTTTATTGAGGATATAATTCGAAACGTTACGGTAACAGGGTGGCCACTCAAATCAGAATTTTAGATTCCCGGTTTTTTCCCGGTTTTCTCCCGGTTTTTTCCAAGTTTTTCCCGGTTTTTGGCGGTTCGCTACACTTAGTTTCTCGGTTGTAAATAAACATTGCGCGGTAGTTTAATGCCGAAGTTCTTTATCATATAACATTTAACCCAATTCCATGCAAATGGCTACTTTGGTAGACAAACCGATTTCGATTGCTCATTTCATCTCAGGGCTCCAGAAATTAGGCTCATGTGTGTAAACCACAATCGGGTTTCTCTGCAACTTTAGAGGCCTGTAACTTGTTCATACGTGATTCAATTTCGATGCGTTAATCTAATAAAATTTAAATAAAATCTTCTAGTTTCAAGTTAGTATAAGCAGTTTACATGTTTTGGTATTTCAAAGTTGACATCATTTTAAAATAAATGAGAATTTGGGAATTATGGGCATTTGAAGAAGTTTAATCAAAACTAAACACAATAGTTATAACATTAACATCCTAAAAATGTTAAATGAAAGTAAATGTTTCATGTGATGCTAATTTGTCAAGGTGGGGCTAAATGGACAGAGCTATGGGGCTAAATGAACCGAGTTATTTCGCAAAATGTGCATTAGTATTCATACCACATAAATGGACTAGCGATACAAGGTGCTGATAGGGTCCGTGATCTTGGCGTTCTGTTAGATGACAAACTTACTTTTCGAAATCACTATGAAAACATAATAAGTATAACCGATAGGACTTTTGATTTAGTTCGTAAAATGACTAGCGAATTCAATGATCCTGTTTGTATAAAAACTCTGTTTGTTAGTCTAGTCCGTTCTTTCCTTGAGTTGGATCTATTGTAGGGTACTCATGTTCCGAACTATGCATCAAAAGAATCGCAAAAATCTAAAAATACATGTCTAGGTTTGTTACTAAAGATACTGACATGCACTAGGACTGGAAACATTAGAAAATCACCGCGAAAATCCCAAAATCATATTTGTTGCAAATTTATTAGAGGGAAAAATAGAAGCGCCTCAAAAAATATGTACCTTTAAATTTTTGTAAATGCTACTTTTAACGTACTCTAACAGATTCATTACCTAATCATAATAAATGATTTTTTTTTGCACGCACCAAAAATAGTTCCATTTATTTTTTCTAAAAGCGGTTTCAAAAAAAAGTGCCCACTGTGCAAAATTAGCCATAAACTTATCGTTTTGATGCTATAAAAATGATCGTTATGTCTTGACGCTTTGATACAAGTTGACATGTTTACTAAATGCATTAGCACATGTTAATAAATGAAAAAGAAAAATACTTCGTGGTACACAGTTGACTCTTGTGGTTATTATGAAAAATTCAAAGCAAATTGCATTGTGTGTACAAAAGTTGGTTGTTTGGGCGATTGAGAAGGGAGATTCACATCGAAATGTTGCAAAACAATACAATATTAGCAAAGCAGCCGTGGGAAAAATCATACAGAAACAAAACACGTTCGGATCAGTGGTGGATCGGCCAGGCAGTGGCAGGAAACCCAAAACGGATTCCAAAACGGACACTAGGATCGTTCGAGAGGTGAAAAAAAATCCAAAAGTGACTGTCCGCCAGATCCAAGAAACCCTTCGGCTACCCATTTCTGATAGTACTATTCGTCGCCGGATAAAAAGCGCAAGGTTTCAACAACAAGCTTGCTAGGAAACGTCCGTTCATTAGCAAGGTTAATAAAGCTAAGAGGCTAAAATCTGCAAAAGACCATGCGGATAAGCCAATAGAATTTTGGAAAACAGTTCTGTGGACAGATGAATCGAAATTCGAACTGTTCAACCGAAAACGGCGGGACCGTGTATGGTGCAGAGCGGGTGAGGAGTTGCAAGACCGCCACATACAAGGAACAGTAAAGCATGGAGGAGGCAATGTGATGGTCTGGGGGTGTTTTTCGTGGGCAGGTGTGGGGAATCTAGTCAAAACCGATGGAATTACGACTTCTGATTCCTACATTAACATCCTACAGGAAAACCTGCAAGTGTCTCTCATCAAGACGGGCATGGAAGAGAAATTCATCTTCCAGCAGGATAATGACCCGAAACACACAGCGAACAAAACGAAGGCCTTCTTCCGTTTACGTAAGATTAAACCGATGGAAAGGCCTCCGCAAAGCCCAGACCTCAACCCCATCGAGAATTTGTGGGCGATTCTCGATGCGAGGGTTGATAAAACAGGTGTGAAAAATAAAGAAACTTATTTTAAAGCCCTGGAACATGCCTGGGAGAATCTCGACCAACAACATTTAAAAAATTTAGTTGAAAACATGCCGAAACGCCTTCAGCAAGTTCTGGGGCGGCCCGGTGGTGCATGTGAAAAACGGCGCCCGTCCACACGGCAGGGACCGGGTTCAAATCCCATCCGGACCGTCTCCCCGTAGCATGGACTGACTATCCTGCTACGTGGTAAAATAAGTCTTGATACGGCCAGGCCGTTCTAACCGAGCAAAAAAAAAAAAAAAANAAAGAATATAATATTTTCTAACTCCCACAACACGTCCACTCCGCACTTAGCACACAACAAACTGCGTCATTATCAATGCTGGCTGGATGTCAGCCTACACATACAATCAAAGGATTCGTGTTTGTACACGAGTTTTGCAGCATTTCCCCAAGGTTTGCATGTAAAAAGTGCTGACATTGCTGGTCGGGTAGCTAAACAGCAGCATCGCCAGCAGCAGCAGCAGCGACACCCGGGTAGCAATATCAACATACCTCCTCGTTCTGTCTTATGAACAATCAAACCTGCCAAAGCGAGAAAGCATGTTGGTTTGGCTGGTCGGGCAGCAGCCGTCGCAGCGACAGCAGCCGCCGCAGCAACAGCACCCATCGCAGCAGCCGTCGCAGCAACTATTCCAGCAGCGAGTATCAATGCAGAAACAGTCACCCGACCAGCCAAACCAACATGCTTTCTCGCTTTGGCAGGTTTGATTGTTCATAAGACAGAACGAGAAGGTATGTTGATATTGCTACCCGGGCAGTGATGCAACGGCAGCAGCGCGCACAGCAACATCAAATCCACTCGCCCCAAGCACCAGATCTTGGCTACGTCCCTGCCCCACTCTTGGACGGATGGACGACCGTAGTAAAGCGACACCCTGCGCGACGGCAGCAGCAGCATTATCAGCAGCAGCAGCAGCGTTCGCAGCAACAGCAGCGGTCACAACAACAGCAGCAGCAGCGTTCGCAGCAACAGCAGCGATCACTACAACAGCAGCAGCAACAACATCATGCAACCGAGTCACGTCGCAAGGCAAAGGCGGACATGATCGAGGTAGCACCGTCCAACGGTAAATCTTGGATAGATGTTTACCGAAAGGTGCGCGCGGGTCTTGAAGGGACCGAGGTGGCGCAGCATGTGGGCATGGGAATGAGGACCCAACTCTCATATCTCCGGCTGCCCCTATCCAGAACTGCCGATAGCGAGAGGGTTCTTTCTGCTGTGCAGAACATTATCGGGAATGACGGGATGGCCCGCATAATCACAGAGATGAGGGAGATTTATTTGAGTCATGTTGACCTCCTGGCGGAGAAAGATAACGTTCTCGCTGCTATCGAGGAGAAACTTGGCACGAAGGCTGGTGCCACTGCAGTCCATCTGTGGACCATTTTCAACGGCACGAAGCGGGCGCGAATCCGGTTGCCGCTGACGAAGGCCGCTAAGCTAGTCGGCGAACGGCTGCTGATCCTTGGGTGTGTCAGCCTCGTTCAAGAGGCGAGAGAGATCCCGCTGGAGCGACAACGCTGCTATCGCTGCCTCGAGTTTGGTCACACTGCACGTGACTGTCGGGCACAGACGGATCGCCGAGATGTGTGTATCCGTTGCGGAGGCAAGGGCCACCCTGCTGCTACTTGCACGGCGGACGAGAAGTGTGGAGCTTACGGCGGATCGCATCGCATCGGCCACAGAGATTGTGCTCGAACACCGGCGGGATGTTCGGTGTGAGAGTGTTACAGGCAAACATCGGGAGGGGTAGGATGGCCCAGGATCTAGCACTTCAGGCAGCGAGCGAACTCGGTGCCGACGTGTTGCTGCTATCCGAGGTCTACAGGCCACCCGCCAATAATGGAAGATGGGTGCTCGATTCGTCAAGGAGCGTTGCAGTGGTAGCCACCAGCGGACAACCCATTCAGCGAGTGTGGAGCAGTGCGGAGCCTGGCCTGGTGGCTGCTCAGGTTGCCGGCATTGTATTCATTAGCTGTTACGCTCCTCCGCGGCTGACCATCGACGAGTATGAGCGTTTTCTGGAGGCTGTGGAGCTGGAGACTATGTCCCACTCTAACGTCGTCGTTGCCGGCGACTTTAATGCCTGGCATACAGAGTGGGGCAGCCGCAGGAACAACACCCGTGGTGAGGAGCTGCTTGACTTCACACAGACCCGAGGGCTGCAGATGTTGAATCACGGCAGCACTCCTACCTTTACTGGCAATGGTGTAGCTCGACCAAGCATCGTGGATGTCACTTTTGCCAGCCCTACCATCGCTGACCCGAGCACATGGGAAGTGACCAGCCGATACATTGCTTCTGATCACCGGTTGATATCGTTTGAAGTGCGGCATATCGATTCTTCATACCGGCCGAGGGGTGCGCAGCAATCTCGACAACGACGACCGCTGAGACAGAACCCTTCGTCTGGCCAGAGGCGCATCCTACACGCTGGTCAACGCTTCAAGACGTCGCAATTTAACCCAGCAGCCTTCCTCCTGGCACTGAGAGCAGCACGTTTCGAAGAAAGGGGGACAATGGAAATTGGGATGGTGGATGCGTTAACCGACGCATGTGCAGAGATTATGCAACGAGTGCCCACCGCATACGAGAGAAAACGTTGAAAGCTCTTCTGGTGGACATCGGAGCTTGACCGCTTGCGCGACGCATGCAACGCGGCCCATGACCGGATGTTACATCTCACTGATATGCAGGAACGCAGTTTCGCTGCAGCTGAGCATCGCACGGCAAGAAGGACGCTTTTTTTTTTTTTTTTTTGTTAACGGGGAGGGAACCTTCAAAAGGTACCCACCTCGAAGGGCGGCTTGCGGCTACAAACCAATCCCTCCGAGATGGGTTATGTGGGATTCATCGTGACGCTGGGCCCGTGAAGTGGACCCGGCAGCCGATGGGACCCTAACTAAACCACTCTTCGACCTGATCCGAACCCTGCCGATGCGCTTGATGTGCGTAGTACTCCATGCAGGAACGTTTGTGCGATGCACCCATCCTGTTGACGCGCTGCTGCTTTCCAATGCTGCTACTGCGTCATCCGTCCTAGTTGTCTCAGCTGCTGCTGCTGCTTCGTGCCTTCCTTCCGCTGCTGCTGCTTTATTCCGCCCGTCCGTAGCCGCTACTTCCGGTGGGGTCTAGCTCCTGTTGCTGCTCTGGTTACTCGTTGCTGCTGCTTCCGTTGTCGTCATCCTTTGGTGCGGTCCCGTTTGTTCCGTGTTCCGCCGTCGTTGTTGTCGTCTCCGTCTGGCCGTAGGTGGACTTTCCTCATTCCATCTCACTTGGAGGTTTCTGAAGATGGTCCTTGCGGCGGTCCGGACTGCTTCCCATGTGNTCACGTTTGCCAGCCCTACCATCGCTGACCCGAGCACATGGGAAGTGACCAGCCGATACATTGCTTCTGATCATCGGTTGATATCGTTTGAAGTGCGGCATATCGATCTTTCATACCGGCCGAGGAGTGCGCAGCAACCTCGGCAACGACGACCGCTGAGACTGAACCATTCGTCTGGCCAGAGGCGAATCCTACACGTTGGTCGACGCTTCAAGTCGTCGCAATTTAACCCAGCAGCCTTCCTCCTGGCACTGAGAGCAGCACGTTTCGAAGAAAGGGGTACAATGGAAATTGGGATGGTGGACGCGTTAACCGACGCATGTGCAGAGATTATGCAACGAGTGCCCACCGCATACGAGAGAAAACGTCGTAAGCTCTTCTGGTGGACACCGGACCGGCCCATGACCGGATATTACAGCTCACTGATATGCAGGAACGCAGTTTCGCTGCAGCTGAGCATCGCACGGCAAGACGGGCGCTTTAGGTGGCCATTAAGGCTAGCAAACGGCAAATGTTCAACGAGCTGATCGACACGGCGGTAGACAACGTGTTTGGGACTGGATATCGGGTTGTTATGACCCAGCTGCACGGCGCCCGTGTTCCACCGGAGACCGACCGAATGGAGATGGACCGGTTTGTGGAAGACCTGTTCCCACAGCATCAACCAGTGGTCAGGCCGGAGTGCACCATCAGCACCGATAGTAGCGACGAGCAGGAGACACGTATGCGAGCGGTCACCACTGAGGAATTACTTGACATCGTCCGCTCAATGGCCAGCAAGAAGGCGCCGGGACTCGACAGCATACCAAACGCAGCCGTCAAAACAGCTGTTCAGGCGTACCCGGAGGTATTTCGGCGTGTGTACCACGACTGTCTCGACCGTGGCACGTTCCCGTCACACTGGAAGAAACAGCAAGCCTGGGAAGCTTCCTGGCAAGAGCTCTTCATACCGGCCTTTGTGCATGCTTGACGCACTGGGCAAGGTTTTGGAGCTGAATGAACATCTTGAGGATCCTGGCGAGCCACGGCTCTCCGGTCAAGAGTATGGGTTCCGCCGAGGACGCTCGACGATCAGCGCCATCCAGCAGATCATCATAGCGGGACGGACAGCTATGTCCCACAACCGCACAAACCAGTGCGACAAGCGATGCCTGTTGGCCGTGGCGATAGCCGTGCGTAACGCCTTCACCACGGCCAGCTGGCAGTCGATCGCGGAAGCTCTGCGGGATAAGGAAGTGCCGCCACCGCTGCTCAAGATCCTGGGCAGTTATTTCCACGACCGCTGCCTAATCTATGAGACGAGCGAGGGCCCTGTCGAGCGTCGGGTAACCGCTGGAGTTCAGCAGAGGTCTATTTTGGGCCCGACCCTGTGTAACGCTATGTACGACGGGGTCTTTGGCGTGCAACTTCATGAAGGCGTGCAGACCATCGGATACGCGGATGACCTGCAAAAAAAATTAAATTGATTTATTTTAATGCCAATTGGTTCAAATAAAATTCTTCTCACTCAAATAATGCTTTAAATAAAAAAAAAAAATAAATAAAAAATAACTAAAAAAAACCAAAAAAATTGAAAATTTCCTAAGGCTATAGCTAGTGGGTCAGACACTATATCATCCTGAAGTTGCGGGCCTACTTACGCCACACAAGCTGGTGTGACTCGGCTCGCTGTAGTCATTTGCGAAGGTTTCGATGCCTCCGGCCTTAGCAACCGCCACATAGCAGGATTCGTTTCCAAAGTCAATTCCAATCACTGACTTTTTGCAGCCTTGCTTGATTCTTGTTGGATCATTTTCCTGGAAGGTACCAGGCGAGTTTGGCCTCACGAACGAATGCATTACGCTATCACACTTTTTTTATATACAAAGGGTATCTTTATTAAATGAAAATTTAGTTTTCGAAAGAACCCTCTCCCACTCTCCCTGCCAATCCCGCGAGGGTTCTTATAGCATGAGAGTGTACTAACTGCTCCGCAGCTTTCAATTCCCGTGCTTAAGTACCTTCTGATTTATTCTTAGTTAATCGTTTTAGTTTTCCCCCCTTATTTATCCCACTCATAAACCGTCACCATGGTTTCTTCTTTCGCGACATCAACGGGAGGCAGTTTCCGCCTCCATTGCGGCTGCTGCTTCTGTCGCAGTGAGGCCTTCGGAGCGCTCATACGAGTCCCCAACGTCATGCGTGAGATCTCTGTTGTCGCTCTCGTCACTGCTTCCGTTGTTACTGCCAGTTTCAGCAAAAGCCGCCGCAGGTTAGCGGTCTCACATCGCCGCTGCTAGAAACCCCTCACCCGTTCCCAGATAAATTCCCTCCTTTCCGCTGTGGTTGGTGAGGCAGGTGGTGGAGGGGGGCGAGCACCTATTCTCTCCTCTCTGAGGCTTGCCGTCCGTGCCCTCCTGGCCGCGTTTCGCCTCTCATTGCGGGCAGCTGCGACAGCGTCACGATCTGTCAAAGCAGTATCTGTAGCATTCTGCGCAGCGAGGGCCGACCGCTCATCAGCCCACTCACGCTGCAGCACAGTTCTCTGGCCTCAGTTCATCTGTGATGGCCTTAGCTGCCTCACACACCCTGCTCCAGTTTGGCGACGACTGGATCATGTAGTTAACGACGGTGTCTGAAGTGAGCAGTCTCTGTTGGTCATCAAGCAGCATCGCTCTTTCCTCAGCAAAGCGCGGGCATTCAAAGGAAGCATGCTCCGCGTCTTTTGGCACTCCAGGGAATTGCCGGCAGTCCGGGGACGGCGTGAACCTCATCCTGCTCAGGTAGTCCCGGAAGAAACAGTGACCGGACAGCACCTGAGACAGGTGGAATGGCACGTCCACGTGCTTGCGTGACTGTCAGTACTGCACGTTGGGAATGACTCGGTGAACCCACCGGACAAAACGGCTCGCATCTGCTACAGCAGCATCCTCGTCCCACGTTGCCTGCCACTCTGCCATTGTTCGCCCACGCTCCTGCCGCCGAATCACATTACTGGACTCAGTATATAAAAAAGTGTGAATGCATTCGTTCGTGAGGCCAAACCCGCCTGGTACCTTCCAGGAAAATTAACCAACAAGAATCAAGTAAGGCTGCAAAATATCAGTGATTGGAATTGACTTTGGAAACGAATCCTGCTATGTGGCGGTTGCTAAGGCCGGAGGCATCGAAACCTTCGCAAATGACTACAGCGAGCCGAGTCACACCAGCTTGTGTGGCGTAAGTAGGCCCGCAACTTCAGGATGATATAGTGTCGATCTATTTGCGTTTCCACATGAAAGCAGTNTAGCTCCGGAGAAACCCATGCCCTGTAAAGAGTTGAGAGAGATAAAAATCAATTTCTCCGTGCTTGCGATTTACCCAGGACATAATGTCCGGGATAATTCTCCTCGTCTTCATCCCCGGCGATCTCGGCTGCCCCGCTCCGGCTGTCCATTGTTGTTGCCAGCGTCCCATGGTCTCTTCCCTTTGCCGCTTTCGTATGTCTGGTCCTGGACTTCCCCTCGCTACCTTTTCGTCGTGGCAGCGGATGTCCTCCTCTAGGAGAAGGACTAACGGGATAGTGCTTGCGACCACGCAAGCGGCATCGTAGGAGACCGTTTGGAAGGCACTGGCCACTCGAAGAGCAAGAAGGACGCTTGAGATGGCCAATAAGGCTAGCAAACGGCAAATGTTTAATGAGCTGATCGACACGGCGGTAGACAACGTGTTCGGGACTGGATATCGGGTTGTTATGGCCCAGCTGTACGGCGCCCGTGTTCCACCGGAGACCGACCGAGTGGAGATGGACCGGTTTGTGGAAGACCTGTTCCCGCAGCATCGACCAGTGATCTGGCCGGAGCCCACTATCAGCACCGATAGTAGCGATGAGCAGGAGAGACGCATGCGAGCGGTCACCACTGAGGAAGTACTTGACATCGTTGACTCAATGGCCAGCAAGAAGGCGCCGGGACTCGATGGCATACCAAACGCAGCCGTCAAAACAGCTGTTCAGGCGTACCCGGAGGTATTCCGGCGTGTGTACCAGCACTGTCTCGACCGTGGCACGTTTCCGCCACACTGGAAGAAACAGCGCCTGGTGCTTATTCCCAAGCCTGGGAAGCCTCCTGGGGAGAGCTCTTCATACCGGCCTTTGTGCATGCTCGATGCACTGGGCAAGGTTTTGGAGAGGCTCATCCTGAACAGGCTGAATGAACATCTTGAGGATCCTGGCGAGCCACAACTCTCCAGCCACCAGTATGGGTTCCGCCGAGGACGCTCGACGATCAGTGCCATCCAGCGGGTCATCATAGCGGGACGGACAGCTATGTCCCACAACCGCAGAAACCAGCGGGACAAGCGATGCCTGTTGGCAGTGGCGTTAGACGTGCGTAACGCCTTCAACACGGCAAGTTGGCAGTCGATTGCGGAAGCTCTGCGGGATAAGAAAGTGCCGCCACCGCTGCTCAAGATCTTGGGCAGTTACTTCGACGACCGCTGCCTAATCTATGAGACGAGCGAAGGCCCCGTCGAGCGTCGGGTAACCGCTGGAGTCCCGCAGCGGTCTATTCTGGGCCCGACCCTGTGGAATGCGATGTACGACGGGGTCTTTGGCGTGCAACTTCCTGAAGGCGTGCAGACCATCGGATACGCGGATGACTTGCTGTTACTTGTTCCGGCGACAACACCGGCTGCAGCAGCAGTTGGAGCAGAGGAAGCAGTCGTGGCGATCGGGGGGTGGATGGCGAGACATCACCTGGAGCTTGCACCCTCCAAGACGGAGATGGTGCTTATTTCCAGCTTGAGGCATCCTCCGGTAGTGTCCATCAACATCGGAAACGCAGTCATTAGATCGTTCCGCTTCATACGCTATCTTGGTGTTCAGCTGCAGGATCACCTTTCGTGGTTGCCACACGTCCGGCACGTCACAGAGAAGGCAATGAAGGTGGCTTAGGCTGTCACTCGCCTTATGCCGAACCATCGAGGGCCAGGCACTAGCAAGTCGCGGTCAGCCGCGGCGGTCGCAGACTCGGTTATAAGGTACGCGGCACCAGTGTGGCACGAAGCGCTAGACAAGCAGGAGTGCCGCAGACTATTGCGTCGAGTGCAGCGGAAGACGGCCATTCGTGCTGCCAGAGCGTTCCGGACGGTGCGTTATGAGACGGCAGTGTTGCTTGCCGGCCTCGTGCCAATCTGCCGGCTAGTACGAGAGG
>STHE01000009.1:1193153-1209293 GCA_016170035.1 Anopheles funestus-like sensu Spillings et al. (2009) | reverse complement strand
GCGCCGTTTATCACACACGACATTTGGCCGAAGTTTGGCCGGCATTACCAAATAGGTTGATACACCAAGAAAAAGAAAAACTAGCCAAAGGCATGTGATGAAATATTATACAATATAAATTTTATGATAATTTAATATAAAAATATAAAGATAATAAGCATCCTGAGTATAGTGAAAATGTAGACGATAGATTGTAAAACAATGCATTTTTTATTACATAGATAGATAGAAAGCATTGCTTATTTTCGAAAACCGTTAATTCTATACGTCAAAATGTATGGAATAGCCGGGTATGCCGGTTGCCAACTTACGTGTGTAAATTTGGTTGCCAACTCTACGGTTAAGGCCCGGGTCTATGAAAATGTTGCGGCAACATTTGTTCAATGGCAACAAAATGAGATGGTCTATGAATATCAAAAATGGAACATGCAACAAGGCACATTTTTATGTCAAAACGGCAGATGACATTTGTTTGAAATTTTTCTAATGAAATCATCGGAAGATAAATAATTGTATTCAAATTAAATTTGTCGAAATAGGGAGTGCATCATCCATTTTGTGTAATTTTGGAGGCTCGAAGAAGGATCTTCAACGTGCAAATACAATACTGCGGTGAGCCAACGCAATACCAAGGTATTTATATTTGTTGCGGCAACATTCGAAGATAAAACAAATCGATTTGTTTCTTTTGCAACAAAACTGTTCCCGCAGCAAGAATTTGACATTTCGTCCATACGATTTGGGAACAAATGTTGCCGCAATATTTTCATAGACCCGGGCCTAAGCTAGAAAGGAAAAGTTACTACCCCAACTATTTTTACTGAAAAAGCAGCAATCCATCCATCTGTCAAAAACCATCTGTCAAAAGTTGCATGTTTACTTGTGTTCGGTGCGTTGTGCAAGTTTTTAGTGTGGAATAAAGTAAATGGTGTTCAATAGTAAATTCAAAGGTACGAAATGGATGCCGACCTACAAATTATCTTGCTTTCGCTCAAAAACAGTGAAAACCTTGACCTGGAGGAGTTATCATGTGAGTAAATCTTCAGGTAAACAAGCTTAACACTTTGTTGACGGGTGAACGGGCATGCCCATCCTCGCTTAGCCGAACTTTTCTGATTCGGGACGGACTTGTACTTCCTGAATGTTGTTAATGTAATGTAATGTTCCTGTGTGTGACAGATTTCAAGTAACTAATAACACCGTGCGGCGGGACACGCTATGCTCTCCAACGCCTAAGACAACAAACGTATGCGGTGATACCAACACGTTCTGGCTAAAAATCGCCTGTCAACAAGGTGTTAAATTTGTTGTGCCATCGCACAACAATGCCTCGATCTTATCCAGGAAGATTGGAAAAAACTGTTGGGATTCGAAAGGAACTTCCTAAACAAGAAACAAAAGGTGACTGTCAACATGATCGAAATGTTTCTCATTTCAACAGAATTTCAAGGATACCTGGTATATAAATATTTTTTAATACAAACTATATTCTTCATTCTAATATTGTAAACATCACTCAGATCAACATGGATGTCGAACAGATGTTCCCAACTGCATGCAAGCACAACGGTGACAATTTGATTAATTTGGATGAAAATTAAAAAGCCGTTATGGTGATACTACCGTTATGGTGATACAAAATAAAAATGACAAAACTGAATACATTATGGATTTTTTTATTACTGCTTACGAAATGCTTCAAACTTCATCGAACCAACTGTCATTTTTGATATGCAAAACTTTACTGAATAATTTCAGTAAACGAGCTGTCACTTATGACTTTACTGAAAGATGCACTAAAATTACTTTTACTGAAACGATTACTGAACTTTCAGCTGAAAAAATTTCAGTAAAATTTTACTGAACTGCAGTAAAAAAAATTTAGTGTGTACGGTACTTACGGCTGAAATACGGTACTTTCCTTTTTCCATACTGAACCGTCTTTCACGGGGGGTCCTAAGCGATTTAGGGTTTTAGAAATATAGTATCTTCCCAAAACTTTGAAGATCCTTTATGTTTATCGGTTATTATAAGTTGGTTGAGCTCTATAAGCTCCACCAATTTTTCGAACTGTACTTTTGTTGTACAATAGTTCTTCATTTTTCCTAAAATAAAAGTAGTATCAATAATTAGTATGACAGTTTCATCAATTATTTTGTTGGAAAACTCTTTATGTAGCACTCTGTGAAAAGGGCTTCGTAAAATTATCAGCTTATTACACTTCTCCAAATAATTTATAAAACAAGGACACGAATTTAAAACCGGAAAAAACGCGATATGTTTTGATTGGTTGGAATTAGAGATGAGAATAACGACTCTTTTCAGTGAGTCAACTCAGAGTGAATGAGTCGTTATTAGGAGTCAGCTCTTTTAACGACTCATTTCGGAGTCATAAAAACCCGGCATAAACGTGCGAGTTAAGGTTCGGTCATTTNATTAGAGATGAGAATAACGACTCTTTTCAGTGAGTCAACTCAGAGTGAATGAGTCGTTATTAGGAGTCAGCTCTTTTAACGACTCATTTCGGAGTCATAAAAACCCGGCATAAACGTGCGAGTTAAGCTTCGGTCATTTAACTAACTCATGAGTGTAAGCATGTAGCCGTGGTGAGTCGAGTTGCTAAAAGAGTGAATACGTGAGTTGAAACGAAAATGAGTTGAAACAAAAATGAGTTGAAAGGAAAATGAGTTGAAACAAAAACGAGTTGAAACGAAACGTTTGATACACATGAGTTGAAACGCAATACATGTGTACCATACCCAAACTAGCCAAATGAATATACTTCTCGCTCTGCCTAACAATCAAACATGCATAAGCGAACAAGCGGGCTAGACTGATCCGCATTGACATGAAACGGGATACTTATTAGGATATTTATTATCCTACTCACTCATGAGTATATTCATTTGGCTAGTTTGGGTATGGTACATGTCAAAACTGTTTGACATCCCTGTACTAGGACCGCTGGATTCCGGTAGAGGGCGTCAGGATATATATATATGGTGGCGGCAAGCGGGCCGGCGCTCTTATTTTCGGACTCGGCAAAAGTATAGTCAGGGCAATAAATTTGAACCGTATTACATGAAATTCATGTCGTGTTAAAATTTTGCCTACCACGATCCGAAAATTCGACAGTACACATGATTTCCGTTTCAACTGATGTATATCAAACGATTGGTTTCAACACGTTTTTGTTTTAACTCATTTTCGTTTCAACTCATTTTTGTTTCAACTCATTTTTGTTTCAACTCATTTTCGTTTCAACTCACGTGTAATATAATAAATGCTTTATATTTAATACTTATCGGACTTCTTATTAACACTTCATTTTTACTTTACTTTGCGTGTAAAGTTTCCTTTTTAATGTTGGAGTCATCGTGGCCTTACCTTGGGTAGGGGGACTCTCGATGTTCTTGAAATAATAACACGAAGAATTGCTCTGGAAGCTCAGTTGTGCATCTGATCATTGACAACTGTCAACTTGCGATCGATCACTGGTGACTGGCCGCGTTCTAACAATTTTGGTTTACTTTATACTGTAAGTTTTGGCTGTTTTTACATTATTTTTACATAAGTGCTTATGTATCGGATGTTTCCTCTTTCTGAGTTTCTATTCGTTTGCAATCGTTACCGATGCATTTTATCATTGCAGCTGACTAAACTTCTTCTTCTTGGCTTTAACGACCTTACAGGTCACGCCGGCCATTTCTGGCTTACTAGACTTATTTTTACCACGTAGCCGGATAGTCAGTCCTTGCCTCCGGGGGACGGTCCGGATGGGATTTAAACCCGGTCCGGCCGTGTGGACTGGCGCCGTTTATCACTTGCACCACCGGGCCGCCCCGGTTTAGCTGACTAAACATTGATAATGAATTTTGGGTTGTTTACGCTTAGTTTCCAGATTTCTGTTTTACTTCCTTTCTATCTTTATTTATATTAAATCGTTCGCTAGATTTTTGGGTTATCTTGACTTTATGATTTTTGTCCTTTTTGAACATATGTATGCATCCTGTCTATCCTATGATTTGTTTTCTTAAGCTTTTGCCTGGTTCCTAATTAGGTACAAGTAGTTTCCGCATATTGTTATCTGCATGGATGTGCATATTTAGTTTTCTTCATGTTGCCAAGTACTGTGTTTAGTATTTTATGGCTTTCTTAAAAAATGTTCCTCGGGTTGTACGTTTATTTGTTTTGCCCGCATGAAGGGATTTTACAAGGGTCCATTTTGGTCTCTACCTGCATATGATTTGTTTCTGTATCAATCTTAAACTTTGACGAGTTTTCAATGTGCTATTTAATATTTCTTGTATGGTAATGATTTGATGTTTAGCAGATATGCTACACACGTATTTACTCTTTTAGCAACTCGACTCACCACGGCTACATGTTTACACTCATGAGTGAGTAAGTGAAAAAAGAGTCGCTAAAACTCATCGTGATGAGTAAACGAAACTCGTTCACTACAACGTTTCAACTCACTATCTCACTCTTACTCACTTTGCACATCTCTAGTTGGAACTAGAACTGCCCATTTTGCTAACACTTTGTTGACAAAGTTTGTTGTCTTAGGCACCGTGGAGCTTAGGTTATCCCGCCGCAAGATGTTATTCGTTACCTTAGATCTTTTACACACATTAAAAATATTACTCTTCGATGTGCCGCTCTTCAGGAGTTACATGTCCCCCTTCAAAAACGGTCGGCTAGGCGAGAACAGACATGTTCGTCTCCCGTCAAAAAACTGTTAAGGTATGCTATTGTTGATGTCCAGCTTTTTGAACACGATTTAACCGTAGTGGCACGCTTCCGAAGGTGATGGCACGCGATTTGAAGCAGACGGCATGAGGTTCAAGGCAGATGGCACGATATTCGAACGTAGCTGGAAACAGGTGTATATCGCAAGATCAATTATATTGATCTTTTTATCAAACTACTACTTGATCCTAATCTGTTATTTGCTCTTCTAGAATACATTTTTCGATGTAGCCAAACATGTTAGTAAAATACCCATCAGAGACTTGCACAGTGGTGAGCTCTGATCCGCGATCACTTTGTGGATTATCTCTCTTAACACGTTGACCGCCACATCACCCATTTCGTGGGTGATACAAACACTTCCCGGGGGACCACATCACCCAACTTTTGGGTGATGATAAAAGCGCACAACGTACCGTGTACGAAAGACATTAATACCATGCCGAGCTTGCGAAAGGCGCTAAAAAAACGAATCGTTTCTGAGAACGATAATGACATAAAATGAGAAGTTTCTTCCCGAACACAATAAGTTTGTCTTTCTTAGAACCATATTGCTGTAAATTTGCGATGCGCTGCGCACCAACACATACGAATGAGCCGCGGGCGGTTCGCGTGGCCTCACGAAAAATTTCGCTCAAAATTGCTTGGCAGTCAACGTGTTAACTATGTTCTTCCATTTGCTGAAGAGATTTTCGATAGGATTCAAGAAAGGGGAGTAAGGTGGAAGGTACATAACTTCGCATCCTTCTTCTTGAATTGTTTCACGAACCGAAGTACACTTGGTGAATGCCACATTGTCCATAACGAGGACAGGTCGGTGTCCAACATTAAGTCCATTTAGTGTGTCCATTTAGCGAAGTGTCTTCGCTGCTGGTGTTCCAATCAACGATCTTTCCATGGACATCCGCATGCTTATATTGAAGCCCACTTCATCAATAAATATAATTGCAGCTTGTGGAGTCCGTTGCGTCAATCGGTTGAAGCAAAGTGCGTACTGCATGCGTTCCGTTATTGTGTTGGTATTACGACATTCGGGAATCACTTTGATACTTTTGAAAGAATAGTGAAAATTCTTAACTTCCCGAACAACCGTTGTAGTGCTCACCTCAATGTCATAACATTCTTTCACTTTAGTGCACAATTGCCTTAAAGATATTGTGCAATCCTCGTCTATCCATGACTGGATGCTGGATATCACCTCAAAAAGAAGCTTTTTGCATCTTTAACCACCACGCCATATCATGAATTACACAATTTAAATCGCCAACTGCAATCAAATTTTCTATACCGTTTTTTCAAGTAGTAAGCTAGGGTATGATCCTGACGTGAATCTGGGCTACGTGCTATGTTATTAATTTTGAATAAATTTTTTAGTGCAATTACAGTGCTACGCATAGCAATATCAATATTTGTAATTATGTCAAAGCCTAGGATGGATATGTATTCGTCTTCTAGTTGTTGTATGAATACAATGTTGTTTTCCAATATATAAATGAATGTATAGGGAAACGAAAGAATGAGGTGTGTTTCTCTTCTTTTCCTACTTTTTTATTTAGTCTCCTTCACCGACGGGGTATTGCGAAAGGTTCACTACAAGAAGAGAATACCTCTCCAAAGATTTTTTTATCTTGGTTATAGAGGTTTTGAGTCTCTAGGATTTCATTCACCTCTCCCACACGAAAGAATAATAATTGTGGCAAACCTTCGCTTTTTAAACTATCGGAGCAAGATGGCATCGTTGACGTATGACTAATGGCGTGAGGGAGAGAATACTGGATTAGCGGTGGGTATCGGCGTCCTTCACGGCGAAAGGGAACCGCGGTAGCGTCCACGGATTGATAAATCTGCCTGATAGCGTCGTTCTTCGTGGTAGAAGCGAAAGGGCTGTAGCGACGGCTCGCTCGTCAGGCTTACACGCGCAACTCGGCGTAGCTGTTGACGTTTTCGGTTGGGTTTGCAGATGGTGACGCACGGAAATGATGTAGCTTCCAGGTATCGGACGGATGGTTTGTCGGAATAGTCTTAGCTTGAAGCACAGCAGTGGTGATGGTAGTAGGTCGGATGACGTTTGTAACACGCAATGGTGGATGGCGTCGGTTGCAAAACATGAAATGGCGAGTGGCGTCGATTGCAAAACGCGATGGCTTGTGGCGTCGGTGTGCAGTTGCATGATTTGCGGGCCACGTTTTCTGAAGATAAGGTAGCGGAGCTCTTGTCCGCGGTGCTATTGGTGGGGTACCGTGCACCGCCCGAGACGCCCTCCATGGAAGAAGCGAGAGGCGTTGTCAGCCGGGGACTACGTTAAGGATGCAAAAGTTGTTTGTCGAGTGTAGGGACGCTCCGTTTGTGTTCTCATTAAGGGGGTTGTTGTAAACAAACGTTATTTACACCGACCGCCGCTGTCACTGCGGTTTTAATGTCGACATAAATGTAAAGATCTTGGCATTCGATCGGAACAGTTAGAACTGTGCTTATTTTAGGTTTGCGTAAAAAACTTATAAAATGGGCGGGATCACAAACAACGAACCTCTTTGGTACAAAATCGGCAAGGAATAAAGAAACTATTTTTTTGGTTCGCAATAGCGTTCCTAAAGAAAGTTGTAAAAAAGCCGCGTTTTTCTACATTCCAAAAAATTAATTAGATTCGTTATTATCAGCAAATTATTTGCTTCGAACTACTAATTTCGGGTGCGCTTCTACAAATTCCGCTAAAAGGTGTAAGTATTATCCACCGGGGATAATCGCGAACGCGAGTAAAGTTTCGGGAGTGCAATTGTGATCAGTGCGCGCGAGTGTAAAAGGTGAATCGCGAGATGGAACACGACGATCTGACGGTGCAAGGCGGGCGTATGACGAGCCAGCGAGAGGGCCATGAAACACCCTCGATTGACCGGCCGGCAGAGCACGACAACGTAGTCGCGGTGAATACGACGCCATCGTGTTCAGCTCAAGTACCCGTGGCCGTCGAAGGATCGCCCCAGAGCGAAGGGATGCTAAGCCACCGAGGCGAGCAAACTATGCAAACCCCGTGGGGATATTTTCCGGTAAGATACACAAACGTCGGTACGCCGAACGTGACACCGCAGATAGCCCGGCCGCTCCCTAACCAGAAATCGGCAAGCGCACAAAACGATCATACACAACCGGACTTCGCGGGAGGCGTCAATGATGGCGCATCCAACTCAGCGATGGCGAACACTCATCGGACAGTGACCCCTGGCTGGTTAATGACCTCCGAGCAGAAACTACGAAGGAAGCAGCTTGAGCTTGATCGTTTTAAAATCGAAGTGCAACAACGTTTAGTGGAACTCCGCGAGCGTGAGCTGGAGTTATTAAAAATAGGTCGAGTAGATGCGCGCGAACCACGTACCGAATTGGAAAAGGCGAGTGCATGGCTGCTAAACAAAGAAAATGGTGTTTCTACTGACGCTGCGGAAAGGCCCATCGGAACCTTCGAAAAGGTCCAATGCTCTCGATATGCGGATAACCCGACCACAGCCACACGAAACCCAGCAACGTTATATGAAGCAACTACGCTATGTGATCCGGATTTCCGGGAGTGGCAACGCGCGCTCGATGAACTTCTGTCGCGAGATCCTCGCAACAGGCACAAGACGACGCACGGAAACGGTAAAAACTTTGGACACAGCACTTTGGCACAACCATTCGGACACGAGTATCAACACGGCACAACGACACAAACACACGCTCAATTTTACGGACACAGCACCTCTTCACCACCCCGCGTACAAGATCGCGGATGCAACACCTTCGCACAGCCTCACGGACCCGTTCACCAGGCTAGCGCATTTACACATCCACACACGATCGCACCTGGAACTCACCCGTACAACCCGTTGACTGATGGACATGCAGGAACTTTCGGATATTCCGGATACACATTCTTGAGCCAATCCCAAATTGCCGCACGAAAGGCCAGCGGAAGAGAGTTACCTACCTTTTCAGGATCGGCAGAACAGTGGCCACTCTTTTTGCAAGCTACGAGCACTCTACGGCGGTCTGCGGTTATTCCGACGATGAAAACCTGATGAGGTTGCAGAAAGCGTTGAAAGGAGCTGCATTGGAAGCGGTGAGTTCGTTGCTGTTGCTGCCATCGGGATTGAAGGAAGCTATAGCCACACTCAAGCTGCGCTTCGGTAGACCTGATGTCATTGTGGACGCGTTGATAGAGAAAGTGAGGAGCATGCCAGCACCAAGAGCTGATAGACTGGAGACCTTGGCCGACTTTGGATTCGCGGTACGAAACATGTGTGCGACCATCAGGGCGTCTGGGCTGCCCGAATACACATGCAACGTAGTCCTGATGAAGGAGCTGGTATCGAAACTGCCGCCGACGACCTGCATCGAGTGGGCGAGACATCAACAGCGGTTACCTAGCGTAACGTTGACGGAGTTCGGGAGTTGGATCAGCGACCTGGCAGAGGCTCTTAGTAGAGTGGTTCCCGTAAGATCTGACGGACCGTCAGACACAGACCGCCGGAGCAGTGGTAAACCTTCACGACCAGAGCAGCGTCATCCGACCACCACGCACATGAACATGCACGCTACAGCCCCGAGCGGTAAGTACACTCCTCCTACACCTAAATGTTCTGCATGCCAGGGAGAGTGTGCAGCCCTAGTTGATTGTCAACGTTTCCGCGAGATGACGGTAGCTGCAAGAAAGGAACACGTAAGTGAATGTAAACTGTGCCGAAAATGTTTAAACTCTCATAAGGGATGGTGCCATCTTAAAACGCTCTGTGGTTTGAACGGCTGCGAGACGATGCATCACAAGCTGCTTCATGGGGCCTTAAGTACCAGTAACGCGCAGGAGAAGCACTGTTTAACGCATTCCGGCTCAAATGATCGCACCTTGTTCCGGTATGTCCCGGTAATGATACGTGGTAAAGACGGCAGAGTGGTTCACACCTTCGCGTTTCTCGACGAAGGATCATCGTCGACCTTTATGGACCACAGTCTGATGGAAGAGTTGGGTTTGAGTGGTATGTCCCGGCCGTTGTGTCTCAAGTGGACAGGAGATACAACCAAAGATGAAAAGGCCTCCGTCCAATTAGCGGTGCAGATCTCTGGTGCGTACAAAGGGGCTCCCGTACACGACTTGGCTAAGGTGCACACCGTTACCAATCTAGCGTTACCCTCACAGTCGATTGATATGCAACAATTGGAAGCAGCGTACCCACACCTGAAACGTTTGCAGCTAACTTCTTACACAAATGCTGTACCTCGACTTCTAATTGGTGTAGATAACTGTAGATTGGGAAAATCTCTAAAATATATAGAAGGAAGGATGAACGAACCAATTGCATCAAAAACGCGCCTGGGCTGGGTTATATACGGACCGTGTCCGATTGCAACCGCTAACGTGACTGGAGGTCACAGAAACTTTCATATTTGCAGTGTCGAGGGAAACAGCGATGATCTGCCGACGGCTGAGGTCAAGCCTTATCCCTCTCTGGATTCGCTCGGTATCACTAAACTTCCGCGTCAACTCAAATTCAAGCACGATGAACAGGCGTTGGCGATACGTAGCGAGGAAACGAAGCTGCATGGTGACAGGTTCGAAACAGGACAACGTTGGAAATACGACGACAACCGCTTGCCGTGTAACAAAGCTGCCGCCTTGAAACGCCACGTGATCCCGAAGTTGACCAAAACACCGGATCTAACACCAAGTCGCTGGTTCAACGAGCCGAGTCTCCTATGGGACCCAGAGTCGAACTGGCCGATGTATGAAGCACCTACTACGAGTACAGCCGAGGCACTACGTCCCAACGTGGTACATCACAGCATCGTTGACCAGCTAATAGAATTTAACCGCTCTTCCAGATGGAGAAGGCTTCTACGAACAGTAAAATATGTGGTAAGGTTCATTGCTAACGTCCGTCGTGCCATGCGGAGACACATCCTTTTAGGAGGACCTCTAACACAGGAGGAACTGGAGCAAGCTGAGTGTACTCTGTTTAGCAGAATACAAGCCAATGTCTATGCACGCGAGATATGTTGCCTGAAAAGGGAGCCACCCCGGTCGCAGCCATGGAAGAGCGGTGTAGAGAAGAGCATCCCGCTTTACAAACTTTCGCCGGTACCCGACGCACACGAAGTAGTGAGGATGCGAGGACGACTAGCCGGTACTGATGGCTGAATTTGCTGGCCCGGATATGAAGTGGAGCTTCAACCCGTCGGCTGCCACACACTTCGGCGGATGCTGGGTGCGGTTGGTCCGCTCTGTAAAGAAGGTTCTAGGTCAGTTCAATTTACCACGGAACCCGACGGATGAAGTCCTGATGTCCGCGTNAACGGATTAGAATCACGAAAATGAAAATGCAGAAAGATACTACGAAAGTTTATCAACCGAAATAACATCACTTTTAATCACAAATATTGCAAATAATAGGTGTTTTTTCGTTTTTTGCAAAACAGCTGCACTAACCTGCCGAAAACTGGCACACTTACCCTAAATGAATGTATAGGGAAACGAAAGAATGAGGTGTGTTTCTCTTCTTTTCCTATTTTTTTATTTAGTCTCCTTCACCGACGGGGCATTGCGAAAGGTTCACTACAAGGAGAGAATACCAGACCAAAGATTTTTTTATCTTGATTATCTCTAGGATTTCATTCGCCTCTCCCACACGAAATAATAATAATTGTGGCAAACCTCCGCTTTTTAAACTATTGGAGCACCGTGTCGAAGCTATTCTGTTATCTATTAACCTTTTCTACCCATAATACTGATGTCCTGGTCCCGTACTTCCTATTTAACATTTAACTTGGTTCGCTGATTCCCTACTAGAAGGCACCAGAGTCGCCACTGTACTCGTCTGATCGATAGGTTCCGACAAGATGTGGCGATCCAAGATGCGACATGAGGTAAATAGACGAGTGGCGTATTGGCGTCCTTCACGGCGAAAGAGAACCACGGTAGCGTCCACGGGTTGAGAAATCTGCCTGATAGCGTCGTTCTTCGTGGTGGAAGGGAAAGGGCTGTAGCGACGGCTCGCTCGTCAGGCTTACACGCGCAACTCGGCGTCGCTGTTGACGTTTACGGTTGGGTTTGCAGATGGTGACGCACGGAAATGATGTAGCTTCCAGGTATCGGACGGATGGTTTGTCGGAATAGTCTTAGCTTGAAGCACAGCAGTGGTGATGGTAGTAGGTCGGATGACGTTTGTAACACGCAATGGTGGATGGCGTCGGTTGCAAAACATGAAATGGCGAGTGGCGTCGATTGCAAAACGCGATGGCTTGCTGCGTCGGTGTGCAGTTGCATGATTTGCGGGCCACGTTTTCTGAAGATAAGGTAGCGGAGCTCTTGTCCGCGGTGCTATTGGTGGGATACCGTGCACCGTCCGAGACGCCCTCCACGGGAGAAGCGAGAGGCGTTGTCAGCCGGGGACTACGTTAAGGATGCAAAAGTTGTTTGTCGAGTGTAGGGACGCTCCGTGTGTGTTCTCGTCGCGCTAACGCGGCGTTATCATTAAGGGGGTCCTCTGGAATTTGTCATGCACGACGAACGACAACGACAAGTTTTATGGGTGTTCTACGATTTGTCGTCACACAATCTGTCAAACAGAGAACGGACGTCAAACCGTAATAATAAGAAGAAAAACATCAAATCATCAAACATACAAAGTCAAAAAAAGTCGTGCTCAAATCTGATTTCGATTGCCTGAACTTGTTAGAATATTCGCTTTAATTAAAATTCAGTTAAAAATGATGCTCATCGGAGAACTTGCGTCCAGATTATTCCTGCGGCAACAATTTGTTCTGTTTTGACAACCAAGATGCACGTTTTAAAAGATGTGCCTACGACAAGTTTTACATGGTTTATAGAACAAACAAATTGATTTGTATGACGACAGATGATTTGTATGACGACAGATCATGTTTAACAGAATTTGACAGAGCACCTTCATACAGCCCCATACGTTTGTTCTTGTCGTTCGTCGTATATGACAAATCCCAGAGCAACCCCTAATGATGCACTTGACGACACTACACATCGCGAACACTGAGCTGTGAAGAAGTCGATACATCAAGCTAGGTGGAACTTGGTGGGGCCGTCCTTGTTGTGAGGCTATCGAATTCCCTTCCTCGCAAAGGGATCGTGTTCGTTGCTTATCCGGTCGTGAGCTGGATTGCGTGTCTTCCCTGTAGTGATAGGAAAAATGAATTTTTGGTCGGAATCGATTCCAACTAGCTCCGAAAATTTTCGGAATCGATTCCGGAAAGTAGGTCCGGAACCACTTTCCGGAATCGATTCCGGAATCGGTTTCGGAATTGGTTGTTTTTGTTTTCATTTTTGTACATCATTCCATGCGCGCTTTAGTAATGTCGCTTAAAATGTTTATGTATGTAAGTAACAATAGATCACGAAAGTTTTTATCATTATAAATCTGAGTTAAAATTATTTAATTTCCCATTGATAAAAATATCGTAAGGTTCGGTTTCAAATTACGAATATCATTAAATTCTTAGCTGAATAAGATTATTTCTGGACTATTACCACAACGTTTGTCAACAATTTAATTTTGATGCTCACATACATAAACATTGGAAGCGACNAAACCTTCGGTTTTGGTAAAAGTTAGTGTTTTTGGTGTAAGTTAGTTGCAAATAACACATTTCGCACGAAGTTGGTAGAAAACCTTCGGTTTTGGTAAAAGTTAGTGTTTTTGGTGTAAGTTAGTTGCAAATAACACATTTCTCACGAAGTTGGTAGGAAACCTTCGGTTTTGGTAAAAGTTAGTGTTTTTGGTCAAAGTTAGTTGCAAATAACACATTTCGCACGAAGTTGGTAGGAAACCTTCGGTTTTGGTCAAAGTTAGTGTTTTTGGTGTAAGTTAGTTGCAAATAACACATTTCGCACGAAGTTGGTAGAAAACCTTCGGTTTTGGTAAAAGTTAGTGTTTTTGGTGTAAGTTAGTTGCAAATAACACATTTCGCACAAAGTTGGTAGGAAACCTTCGGTTTTGGTAAAAGTTAGTGTTTTTGGTTAAAGTTAGTTGCAAATAACACATTTCGCACGAAGTTGGTAGGAAACCTTCGGTTTTGGTCAAAGTTAGTGTTTTTGGTCAAAGTTAGTTGCAAATAACACATTTCGCACGAAGTTGGTAGGAAACCTTCGGTTTTGGTCAAAGTTAGTGTTTTTGGTCAAAGTTAGTTGCAAATAACACATTTCGCATGAAGTTGGTAGAAAACCTTCAGTTTTGGTAAAAGTTAGTGTTTTTGGTCAAAGTTAGTTGCTGTTCGAGCCTGGCTGTGGGTCGAACGCTTCTGGGTTTTTCTTCTTTGAAGGACCAATCTTTTCTCTTTGGAGGTTGACACTAGACTCTCTTTTATTTGTCACAATTTACATACAATTCAACGCTCCTCTCCTTAGTGATGGGCGTTGTGTTTTACCCTTCCGTTCCGGATGGGAACGGAACATACTCCCCCCGTTTAGTTTACTCAAGATACAAATTCAGGAACAGTTATCTTCGATGGGTAGTACCGAGATTTTGTTCACAGCGCGGCGATAAGTAGCTCCTCCCGTGAACACGTCAACCGCGCGGACCAAACCATCCTTGCCAGGGTAGACCGACGTAACTCGACCCATCTTCCAGTTTAGAGGTGGCTGATTTCGATCGTGAAGAAGAACAACCATACCCTTCCGGATGTTAGGCATGGCTCGCAGGTTCTTCTTTCTTGGCTGCAGAGTGTTGAGATATTCGCGGCTCCATGCGCGCCAAAAATGCTCGCGCATGAGCTGAAGATGCTGCCAACGAGACAACCGGGTGGCTCGTACATCTTCCAAAGACGGCTCAGCCAGGGCGGTTAAGGGTCGTCCTATCAAGTAGTGGGCGGGGGTAATTACCATCGGGTCCGCAGGATTGTTGGACACAGCGAATAATGGACGAGAGTTGAGAACTGCTTCTATCTCAGTCAAGACCGTGCTCAGCTCTTCAAAATTCAACTTGACGTTGCCAACGATGCGTTTTAGATGGTTCTTTGCAGATTTCACGGCAGCCTCCTAGAGGCCAATATCGTTGTCTCAGTACGTTTAATAGGCCCGTTTGTCCAATATGAAGATGTTCCGCATGCATCTGTCGAATCAGCAAACGTACAACTGGATCCTTATTGGGTAGAATGATTGGATGGCGATTCTCGAACGGCAGCAAGGATTTATCTAAGCGACCTCCTACACGTAGCAACCCGTCGACATAGATTGGGCGAAGGTTTGCTAGCTTCTTACAGGGTTGGTTTTCCATTACACGTTGTATCTCGTCCGCCAAATGAACGTGTTGGATTACTCTGATAACTGCTTCAGTCGAAAGACGTAACTCTTTAACAGTTAAATGACGGCGAAGTTCTCGTAGTGGAGCAGGCTTACGGCAGTTTTCAATGAATCGGCGTACATATCCCATTATCCGTTGAATTTTCCAAAAATGACTGAATTTGTTGAAGAACGTTAGTGGCTCGATACTTACAACCACAGACGAAACTACATCCTTCAATTCAGGCAATTCATCATCTGGGAGGGGGGTTAGCGAGGATGTTTCGTAGTCTACTTGCTGCAGCATTTCGGGACCGTTCCACCAAAGACTGTTTACTTCTAGAGCCTCGGGCAGTTGTCCTCGGGATATAACGTCGGCTGGATTGAACTGGGAACGGACGTATTCCCATTTGCAGCCACTTGTCTCTTCCTGAATCACAGCGATCCGATTACGAACAAACAGCTGCAATTGATTGAGCGGTTTACCAATCCAGGCCAGAACAATTGTGCTATCACACCATAGCACAATTTCTCGGAGCTTCATATTCAGGGCTGGTAGTACTCTTTTCAACAGTCCGGTAAGCAAGAGGGCTGCGCATAACTCCTTTCGTGGGATGGAGAGGTCATGCAGTGGAGCAAGCTTCGATTTACTAGTTAGGAGTTGTAACTTTGCTGAACCATCTGGAAACAGACTTCTAAGGTAGATGCATGCGCCGTATGCGTAAGATGAGGCATCGGAGAATCCATGTATCTCACATGCAACTACTCCATCGAAAGTTACACATCTTGGAATTGCTATGCGGTGCAATTGTGACAAAGATTTCTGCAGATCTTGCCACTCCTTTCTTGTAGCTTCGTCGACTGGATCATCCCAGCCAATCTTCTGCTTCCACAGTCGTTGTGTTAGGAGCTTTGCTAAAACAACGACAGGTGACACCAGACCGAGTGGATCGAATAATCTAGCTATCTCGGAATACATTATTCGCTTTGTAAGTTGTTGTTCGGTTGAAGAGAGCTCCGGGTGGTAGGATATGAAAAATATGTCAGCGTTCGGATCCCAACATACTCCGAGCACCTTGATGGTTTCGTTAACTCCTTTTTCTTCCAGCTTCACC
>STHE01000009.1:1168782-1184810 GCA_016170035.1 Anopheles funestus-like sensu Spillings et al. (2009) | reverse complement strand
ATGTGCATTATTTATGTATTGCCTATATTCATAACTTATTGTTCTTTTTAAGATTCGGATACATCGACTATGAGTGCCGATTCCAGAACCGGTAAGCATGCTGCAATGCATTTCCTACGTTTATGGTAAAAATTTTCATACATACTTTTTTTCGTTACGTTCACTCAAGACACCGACAAGGAAAACGATAATGGAATAGAATATGGAAATGCATCGCTCATCCCAGTGCCATGCATCGCTTCTCCCAACCATGCAGTGCCATGCATCGCGCAGCAGTTGGCTTTGCGAGAAAGTAAGTAACAATTACCATTAACTTGTGTAGAACTGCATTAAGGTTTTCGTTTTTACTATAACTAATTTATCTCTTTATTTTATCTTACAGTATCCAACATCAGTGGTTGCTCTGATGTGCCTTCCACTAGTAGTAAATTTTGTTTGAATTGTTTTGCTCAACTTAAACTTTTTTTTACATATATACCTTGCATCTCTCAGACTCCAGAAAACGAACTGCAGCGCAGAGCAGCATCGACACGCGCAGTGTTGGAACAAACACGGAGAGCTGCAGTGTTGCTCCAATCGGAGGCGACGCACTAGCTGCAGCTGATGTGACACGAGCAGTGGAAGTGTTGACTCGGTCACATGCCCGGTTGGCAACATCAGTCCAGGGCTTATTGGACGTGATTCGGCCGAGAGACGGACTTTAGGTCCGTCAAGATTTTGAATTTGCTCCGATCGATTCGCTAGAAGAGTTGCAAAATGTAGATGCACTACTTCAGAACGATTCGGAGTATAAAGCAAAACTGGTCCGTTGGTTGAAAACACAGATCACTCGTGTAGACGTGGACAACCGTCTTCACGATTTAATTGATCTAATGTTCACCAAACGCTTCTTTGCCATCATGAATTGGACTGGCTAAGCAAAAAGCGGGCCAAACAAAAATAGGATTAGGCAAGTTTAAGTTAGTTGTAGGGTTATTTGTAGATTTAGGTAGCAATAGTGTTATAGTTCTAAGCAATAGTTATGTAAGTAATTTCTTAAAAAAAAACTTTATCATGCTAAGGATAGGCTTAAGATTAGTGATAGCAAAAGGACGTCGTGCCATTCTAGAAGATAAGTGTATTTTTAAGTAGTCTTATATATTTGATATTGTATAATAATAAATATTTGTAGATTTTAGTTAAAATGTAAGTTGTTAGCATTAATAATAAATTTAAATTTCATGTTTAAAGTTTTATTTATTTTTAATATTTATACTGCTAATATTTATGTAAGTTATAAGCCAACGTAACGTTTAAGTTTTTGGGATGAGGGATATATTATTAAGGGATATTATTTGGGATATTATATTAAGTAACGATTGAATACACTATATTTAGTTTCAATACATTATTGTTCTATAAAATTTATTCAACAAGTGTATGAATCAATGCGATAAAAATAGTTTCTTCGTTATTTAGTGGTATAGCTACAAGTTTACATTTTACTTTTCCCGGCAGATATAAAACAAATATGTTTCTAAATTGTTACTACATCCCTTGAATGCGTTTATGAAGCTTGACTCTGCGGGATAATTAAAGGCCAAACTTTTTTCAATCAATCTTTAATCGATTAATCGCCTGTTGTAGTTCTTTCCACCCACTTCTTAACAATTTTTTTAAATGTTGCAGCTGGTTTTCAAAAGGGTATGTGCAAAAGGACGATAATGGCCCAAATCGTTCCACCTCCTCATATAAATGTTGTAAAATATGTACATTACTGTTAACATATCGTTCGCCGTACACGCTTGGAAAATCCTCGACAAATTTGTTTAACAATTCTCCTGCGAAACGCCACTTCTCCCTACACACGGAAGAGGACAACAACGTCACAGCACAAAATAGTAGCATGTAATGTCTGTACACGCGATCAGGCAGATGTGGTCTCAGCACTACGAATCCGGCATAATGAAGAAAGGACGCACTCTCTGACCCTTTCCAAAAATGTGCTTGCTTGATAAGGCGAATTTTTCGATGAATTTCTGATGGTAAATTAATCTTCTCAATATGCTCTGAAATTTGGATGCATTGATCTGGCGTCCACCGTTCTTTTAATAACGCTCCGTCTCGAAAGCGTAAAACCAACTGTTTGCTGACGCCTTGGTCCACACAGTGTAAACGATCTCCTGTTGGTATGTCTTTGATGATGTCAAAGAACTGTAAATCCACCAACGGCGTTTCCTTCAAGCGATGTCCGGGGTGCGCATTGTCCCTAAAACTCCTATCGGTACGCTTCGGAGCGTTGGTGCCAGGAAATGTCATGGTGTGTCCTGCCTTACTGTATTTGACTCCTGTGAGAATAAAAATGTAAAAATATAGTTACCAAACAACAAACTATATTATTCGGAAGATTTTAATAGAAAATGTGAGAAAAAGTATGGACGAATGTATGAGATAAACCATTAATACCTTTTATGAATGCTCTTGCCAGAGTGTCTGCAACAATTGTACGCAATTTTATGGCGACGTTGCATCAATGAACGATTATCCCACGCTGCATCAAAACATTCATCTCACTAAACATCGGACGGAAGTATTCCTCTAAAGACTTGGGTTTACTTGGTCCGCAGAAGATGGCTGCGGTCATCACCGGTGCTTGGGGTAGCTCATGAATGGCAAACATAATTGGCCCAAACTGCATGGTGCTGTTTGTATGCAGAGGTAAACCGTCTATCGAAAAGGTTAGAGAAACCTGCGTAGAAGGCGATTTTTCGGTGCTAGAAATAGAAGTGTAAATAAAACGATTACTCAATGCATTAATACGGAGGCTGTATACACAACACGTACCGTAACTATAAAATGATTTAATACACATACCGGAAGTAGTTTAGTAGGCAACGTTTTATCCCGCGATACCAAAAGTGTCCACCACCAATCTCTGGTATCTGCAACGAGCGATCACGATTCGTCTTCAGCAACGTCTTGGCGGTTCCCGGAACCCTGACGCGAGCTTGTTGGAACAGTTTTAAAATCAAGTTGATCGAACATACGTAGCATTTGTAGACATTGCCCAATAACGGATGCCATCTGTGAACGACATTCCTTCTATTGGTCGTTGTAGACAAGATTTTGTTGTTAACCGCTTCCGCCGGTTCTAAAACTATGTTTTCAAAATAATTATTACATATAAACTATTTCACTCCCGTAGCGCGACTCACATTTCTTGTCTTTAACCGTAGTGTCTACGACCAAAAAAATACACGTTGTTCTACGACCGCCTACCCGGGTAGGCCATACATTTTGTATGGGAGTTTTCGTTTTTTCGGATTCTCAAGCGTATATCTTTTGATCTACTCGTCACATTTGAATGAAACTTTCAGGAAAGATGGGGTTTCTAGTTGTCTAACTAATACCATTTAGTTGATAATTTTAAAAATTCTTCTTTTCTTTTTTTGCCTTTCTTATAAATTTTACTCCGTATAACTACGACCGCCTACCTTGGTATGCCATACGATTTGTATGGGGTTTTCATTTTTTTCGAATTCTAAAGCGTATATAAAGCATATATATCTTATTTTTCTGGGGTTTATTGTAGCCAATTCATATGATATACATTTACATTTATTTACATTTGTAGCAATATGTTTTACATTCCGAGTGCGAAGAACAAATAGGTTTTTTGCATGTTTCACATGCTTTCCGTGTGGAACGTTTTTTTTCACACAAATAGCAATTACCCTTGTGTTTTATTCTTCCTGAGGTATCTCGGATTTCGGTACTTCCCTCATTTTGTGTTAATGTCGAGGCAGAAGGTTGTCCCAGAATGCTTTCGATACCGCTTCGTGGTCCAAAATGCCGCATTATTTGAACGTTCATTGAACGATTCTCAATTTCGTTCCTAGTTAATTGCTCACTCAGCTCTTGTAAAAATAGTCGTCTTTTGTTTGTATGTTTGTAATGTTGTGGATTGTTTTCTATGTAAATTTTGAAGGCTGCAAATGCAGCTATATCTACTATATTATAAAAAAATGCTAGAGGCCACCTATTGGTTTTTCTTTTAGTGCTATATTCTGAGAGGTATTTATCCATGTTATCGACTCCTCCTTTCACTTTATTATAGTCAATTATAATTCCAGGTTTTTTCTTGGGCCCTTGAATTTCTTTGTCATAATGACAAGTTGAGAGAAGTACAACCGATTTGTGCTTTTTTGGAATGTATGAACACATGGTTATATTCTCACAGAAACCAAACAAAGTCGACTGTACTTCTCGGCCATTAGGATTAGCGAAATTCTGTGGAACAAACGTTAGCCTTTTGTTTACAGTGCCTAACAAAGCTAGCTGATAATCAGTCATTAAAGTGATGGCCAAATTATAGCTGGTAAAGAAGTTGTCACAAATCACGGTACGGCCACTTCCTCTAAATATGCTACACAATTCTTTTACAACTCTTTCGCCTTGGTTACGTTCTCTTATGCCTGATGGAGCTAAACCTGTATAAATTTGGCCATTCACGGGATAGGATGTTTCAGCATCGCAAACCCACCACACTTTTATTCCATATTTGGATGGCTTCGACGGAATGTATTGCGTGAATCCCGTACCACCCCGAAACGGATATAACTGCTCATCGACTGTTACATTGGTGCCAGCTGTATAACAAGTCTGCAAGTTCTTAAGAAGCATCCCAAAAATTTCAGAAATTGCTGCCGCTTTATCATATTTCTTGCGAGCGTCACGGGTCCGAGCATTGTCAAAACGTATAAAGCGATTAACTTCCCAAAATCGTTGCAAGCTCATCGATGCTCTGTATAACGGGTGAGAATTAGTTTTCCATAGAACCGTCGTATGCACACCATTAGAACGGGTAACTCCAGCCAGAATAAGTATTCCCAAATAAGCATCAAACTCGGATTCTGATAATGGCTTCCACTCTCGTAATTTTGCTGTCGGATTTTTTGTATGTGCGTCCTGAAAACATTGTTTGGCTTTTCTATTTTTTTCCCGTATTATAACATCCGTGATTTCAGAAGACATTATTTGTTTGAATGTCTGTAGGATATTGAGGCCTTTAGTCTTTCGAGTTGGTCCAGAACACGAGGAACGAAGAATATTATGAGATAATATTTTTCGATGCATATTTGGTTGACTATTCCAAACTGTGTCATCTTTGGCTTTGAATGTATCGGTTGCCTCTGTAAATTCTTCGAAATCTACGTCACTATCTGTTTCGGAAGGATAGTATTCCGGCAGCTGTAGTACCTCAATGTCCGAATCAACCACACTATCCGCCAAAAACACTGTCTCTTCCTCATCGTCTAATATTGGGTTATTCTCATTATGCTCACTACAATCACTATCTTCCATAAGCTCAAAAATTCTTCTTTGATACGCAATCCTTTCGGCATCACTCGCTTCTGCTAATTCCTCAGGATGAAGCCATTCAATTTCATCCATTTCTGCAATTGTTTTATAAAAAATGTCTAATTTTTTCACAAAATGATAGTTTTTTGTAGTACATACTTCGTTTGATTCCTTTTTGTCGAACTGTATAATTAATTAACTTATTCCTTGCTGTAAATCACTGTACTACTGAGCACTCTAAAAAGTAGAACATACGTCTTTATACTTTGAAATTCGTTCTACTAATGATCGTGGCAAAAAGCTACTCATACGTCTTTGCATTCGTTTCTTGAGCACTCGTTTTTCTACTGAAGTGCTATTTTCTACTAAAAGTATCGTTAGACAACACGACTAAACCAAAAACTTTTGCTGTCTTTTTGTGTGAAAAATTTCAATGGAATTTTGTATTGCATGGTAAAGGAGCAACACAAAGTATCTAGACGGATTCGGCCCAACCAACTACATATACGTATATACATACATACATATACTATTCATATACTAATAAATATTTTCAAAACGAAATAAAGAAATAATGCAGAATTTTTAAAATTATCAACTAAATGGTATTAGTTAGACAACTAGAAACCCCATCTTCCTTGAAAGTTTCATGCAAATACGACGAGTAGATCAAAAGATATACGCTTGAGAATCCGAAAAAACGAAAACTCCCATACAAAATGTATGGCCTACCCGGGTAGGCGGTCGTAGATATAAGGGGTATGAATCGAAAAAAATATTTAAAAAATGTTAAAAATAATTTTTAAATTTTTTTCTTTGTACGAAATGGTGAAAACATGTTTTTCTAGGCATTCTAAAAATTTCAAGTCTGTACGACTTTCCTAGAAAAAGATATTAAGAAATAAAAGTGCAAAACTTACCCAGGTAGGCGGTCATTGACAATAGGGTTAATACGACTTGTTTCGCTCGTTGCTTTTCCTACTCTCCCACTCTCGATCACTTCTCCTACCTTTCGCACTAGCACTTTTCGCCGTGCCAGGCCTGTCCACACGTCAGGGGTGTCGAACGATTCCGTCGTAACAGTCGTACATCTTCGACATCGTCATCATCACCGTCGTCGAAGAGATAATCGTATGGTGCCGGTTCGTCGTTTTCAGCTTCAGGAAAATCTGGCTCAAGTATTTCCTCTTGGATTACATCTTCCATTTGAGCGGTTACTCTTAAATTTGGGTCTGATGGCACCCTTGATAGACGGGATGGGCCTGAAAAACGTACATAATCGGTTGATGACGGTGATGCTAATGATCACGGCGGTGGTGTTTCGGTGGTTTAGGCAGATCAACATCCTATGAAATGACCTAGGCGGCCATCACATCATAGCATATCACACGATTCGAAAGATGGTTAAATTATCACGCAATGTTTATTAACAGATCAAAGCATTAGATACACGATCTAGCAAAGAAAAGTATGGCGGTGATAAGCTTATCCCCCCCGGTAAATTATATGATAAGCGATACAGGGTTTTAGTCGCTTTGCGATGTGAACGACATATTTTGAAACAAAGTGTTTTTATTTCCTCTGTATGATTTTCGGTAACATTTGTCAACATAACGTTAAAAATATAACGAAAGGAAGGAGGAACAAATGGAAACTAGCAAATCCAATGTATCCGTACAGATGACAGATAAATAGACAAATCTGTGTTGGTACATGCGTGTATCTTGTGTGGGATGATGCACATTCATTCATTACCGTATTACCAAGTGAGGCATTGACATAATTACAACAACCAAGGATCTGAAGCAGGAACTGACTGTGGAGTTTATAGAAGTTTGACGATCGTATCCGGAATTGTGGAACCTAAAACATCCACAGTACACTAATAAATATATGAAAGTGCGAGCGCTTAACGCACTTTTGTTAGTGTTAAAAAGAGACGATCCCGAGGCTACAATTATGAACGTGAAGCAAAAAATGGAACGGTTAAGAAAAAAATACAATCGTGAAAATAGACTATGCAAAAGTTCGTTGCGATCTGGTGCCGGTTTAAGTGAATTTCGTCAACCCCGGCTGTGGTATTTTGGACTTCTCAGTTTTTTAAAAGATAGTTCGGCAACAACCGCATCACACAACACCAACAACATAGTAATCTCAGTAGAACCAAATAACGGGCCCTCAAACAAAACAGCTTCAGATACCTCGTCTTCAATACCATTAACTGCTGGATCCACATCATCATCTATATCATTAGCTTCAACATCATACCAGACAAGAACAAATACCAGAACAAATCGGAACCAAAATATTTGAAATGGAAACAACGATAGAATTAATGAATAAATTTTAGTCCTAAAAACTCGTATAAAGTAACAATTATACTAATTTAAAAAAAAATACTTTTTTTAAGGTTCAGATGTCTTCACTTATTACGGAAATGTCTTCCTTGCTACAAGGAGTAAATGACAAATCTAGTCAAATGTGTTTGTCTCTGGCTGTACTTCTTAGTACTTGTTGCAAAAATGCACAAGTTATTAACAGACGAAATAAGACGCCGGAAGTCTCATGAAAATGCCGAACAAAATAGAACTCCACAGCAACTAAATGCCACAACACAAACTGAAATGCAGTCGACAGTGCCACGACCAACAAGTGAACCTTCTAAATTAAATTACTTTATTGATCTTCAAGATGTACCCATAATAAAATATTAATATTACAGTAGTGAATAGTTATAAGTGCCCCTTACAACCAGTTTGACTTAAAGCAATATCTATATTTAAGAAAACTACCACTTTTAATAAAATTAAAAAAATATTATGTAAATATTTATTACTTGCAAACAATTGCCAACGTAGTTATTTAAAAATAAAATAAACAACTTTGAAATAATTTTAAATGCCAAAAATAATGTTTGTGTTTCATTTAACTTCATTTTATATTTATTTTATTAGATACAGTTTAGTTATTAGCAATGATTGAAAAGCGCGTCAGAATGCGTTATTAAAATAATTTCAAAATTTATCTCTTACTGCATTTGCTGCACGAGAAGAGCTTCCTACTTTTGATGTGTTAATGATTGCATTTCTACTTCTAGGTAATATGGTTCGTATTGTTTCCAAATATTTTGGACAAAATTTGATTAAAAAATTGTATAGATAAGATGTTGTTAAAACTATTTGAGTGGTTTTCTCCGGAGAAAGTCTTATAGCCTGACAGTAAATTTGAAATCGCGATGTCATGTGACCAAACGCACATTCCACTACATTTCTGGCCCTGGCCAGCCTATTGTTATGTATTATCTTTCGCGATGTCAACGTAGCAACACTGTAGGGTTTAATCAAATTCGCCTTCAGTGGAAATGCTTCGTCACCAATATAAACATACGGCGCAATAATAGCCGGAATCGCCAAGCAGTTAACAGATTTTAACAGTCGTTAAAAATTCATTTTGGATGAACCGAATTCATTTGTTAAAAATTTCTGTTAGAATTAACGACTGTTAGAAAAGTTAACGACTCGACTTCAAGGCCCATAAGAGACACGGGTAAAAGTTTCGAGCAGTTGAATAAACGACTGTTAATTTGTATCGCGTACGCTCCTGACGAGTCGTTTATTTANGTGCGATGTGTTATCCCGCGCAACTCAGTAAGCTCGCTCGGTACATGCTCCGTTTCCCTTGCTGCTTGGCCTGACACGTTCCTTCGAATATAGTTATGTAGGTACACGCATGTGAGTACAACTTTGCTGGCAGTTTGTGGGTTTAACTCCATCGGCTTTCTCAGCACTCGAAACCTCGCAGTCAAAATTCCAAACGCCATTTCAACTGTTCGGCGTGCTTTCGAATGGCGTTCGTTAAAAATGCGTTCGATGGATCCGCGGTCTGTTATTCCACCAAACGGACGAATGCAATAGTTGGTGAATGCAAACGCTTTGTCTCCCAGTAACATATACGGGATTCTCATAAGGGAAGTAGAACCTCGTAGCATTTCTGCTTCTGGGATTTGTAATCTATTATTTTCTAGCAAGTTATGAAGACGCGAGGTACGTAAAACCCTTCGGCCGATATTCGTCCCTTGCATCCGACGTCAACAAACATGAAATTGCAGTTCGCATCAACAATTCCCAAAAGCACAATACTGAAAAAGTGTTGGTAATTGAAATATTCCGAACCACTTTTCGCAGGCGCTTTTATTGGAACATGCTTTCCGTCGATGGCACCGGTAGCATGAGGGAACTGGCATTTCTCGTAAAAATCATCTGCCAGTTTCAGCCATTCCTCACGCGTCGATGGAAGCTGTAATATAAATACACATCGTTGTAATACAAATACTACATTGCACGTGAAACTAAGTTCAAATACCTTAACATATTTGCGCAGAAACATTATTATGCTGTCGCAAACTTCCGGGACGAACAATGAGATGGATTGTGAAGAAACCTACAATATTAATATTTAAATATAATAATATTAAAGGCAATATTTTTTAAATTTTACTAATTATAATAATATAACAATAGTTACTTACCCGATAAGCATATTCCAAGCTTTGATAGCTATCGCCAGAAGCCAGAAAACGTAGCGATATGATTAATCTATCCTTCGGCGTGATAGCATCACGCATGTACGTATCTTGCTTCCGGATTCGGGGTGTTACTAGCTGCAACAAATACACAAAATCTTCTCTGCACATCCGCATAAAATTAATGACGGTTTTGTCCAGCTCTTCGTCCAAAATGGAACGTATTAGCTGGCTTGCATTTTGGTTTCGTTCCAGCAACATCGGCCTAGCCCAAATGCGCGTCCGTGGTCTTCGCAGCTGGAGGATATGAAGCCGAGCGACACTGGCCCATGCTTCTGTCCAATTTATTAGCGCTCGTCGGTATCGCTCATCCATGTTTATTTTTTCACTATATTGCAGCTCTTAAATAAATTGTAACTATTAAAAGGTGCAATAATTTGTAAATTAAATTTCTACTCACTTCAGCGTATTTTTATTTACTTGTTTTGTTTATAATTGTAAACGAATGACAGCACAATGACAGCGTATATTGAGCTATTTCATGTAGGCGATGAAAATGAGATGTGTTTTTTATTTATGGACTTTACATCGCATTTCATCGAAAACCAGCGAGAAATGTCGCGCGAGAAATGTCCCTCTACGTCTGTTTCCACGGTCAGTGTAGTATCCTACCTCAACCTTTTGCGGCACTGTGCTGTTAAAGGTTAAGATCATTAGCCTTGTATTAATAGCTTCTATTAGCTCTTCTTCGTTTTTGGGGTTGGTACGCTTTACCATATTCTTTCATTTATTAAAAAGATTCTAAATTGGATTGAAAAATGGGAAATATGGTGGTACATAAATGGCATGGTTCTGCTCCTCACCAATCGCTTCCTTAATTTCTGCGCACTTATGGAAACGTATGTTGTTCATCATGATAACCGAACGATGAATTCGTTTTAGTCTAATCTGTCGCATTAGCTGGATAACAAAATCCTTAAAAAATAGCGGATTTATGGCTTGGTGATGGACCGAATAGTGCAATATGACCTGCTTTTTCATGGCGCATATAATTGATATGTCACGCGAAGGTATGTTTGCGACGTTGCAGGAGTGCCCGTTTTCTGACCGCCCTGAAGAATTCTGCATACTTACGTAGAACCCGACCTCATTATCGTGAAACTGGTGTGACAAGTCGTACAAAATCGTCGCATATGCTTTACGCTCTAAAATGGTCTTATCTGTATTTCGACGTTCAGGAATTAGATGAAGGCGTTTTAAACTATAGTTGAAGCCTTTAACCTCTCGTGCTACTGTTGACACACTGACAAAAATTTGATATTGTGCGTATACTTTGTCCGCCATTTTTTTAATGTAATTGTACAGTCCTCGTCGATCTACTTCTTCACGCTAGCGACCGCATTCGGAGAAAGCAATTTCGGGTGGTTTCCGCCAAGCTTTTTCATCTTTACGTTTGCCGTTTTCTTGTACACTTGCAGGGCTGTTACAGCTGGCGCGTATTTTGCGTTTCGTGTGGATTTTGCGTGTTTTTACTCTTTATCGGCGCAGAT
Source organism: Anopheles funestus-like sensu Spillings et al. (2009) (assembly GCA_016170035.1). Lineage (NCBI taxonomy): Eukaryota > Metazoa > Arthropoda > Insecta > Diptera > Culicidae > Anopheles > Anopheles funestus-like sensu Spillings et al. (2009). The sequence goes on along the minus strand of STHE01000009.1, from coordinate 1,173,398 downwards.
TTTGAGTAAATGTAAAAAACTGACGTCTAAAATGGTCTATTTTTTTTACTTCACTGCAAATGTCCTCACAATCAAAATTTAAAAATGGCTCGTTTTAACAATTGTGAATGTAGTGGACGTAATGAGAAAGCATGTTCATTTTGTTTGTAAGACATAAAATGCAAAAAATGATTAAATGATGACACGTATTTTCATCTTTGTCACTCACAAAAAAGTCTTGCGCTGAAATTTTTCAATATACCAGTGGCAAAAAACGCTTCAAATTTTCGATTCATTGTGAATCGAAACTGCTACCGGTTAGCAGCCCTGTTTCGACTCACATTTTTTACCTTTTTTAGCGTGGTGCTTTTCATCGAACTTCAGAAGCTATGCCGTGAGCTGGTAAAACGCGGCGGATTTTCGTTGTGCATGTAGTTCACGGCTCTTCCTGCGGCCCTATAAATTTGATAATGTAGATGGGATAGATGGGATGGTCATTTTACCGTAACACTTTAATTTCGATGGTGATCGAGTCCTGCAAAATTTACAATTTACCAATGACTAGTCGGACTGCATCGACTCATCTGGCCCCATCCGGACTCATGTGGAATCAGACCCATTTCGACTCGCAGGTGTGCCAAAAAATTGTTCTTCATTTGTCTTTTTGAACTTAAGCTCTTCGCAGGCGTGTCCTGCAGTTTTTATGCATTTTTTCCCAACCTTCTAGTTTTGATCCCTTTTTTCACCTGCTTGTGACAGGTCGTTGGAACCTTATCTTCCTGCTTTTATAAGGTTACAACAAGCAGAATTGATTTCTTTAGGAATACAAAATGTAAATGTAAAAATTTGTTTCACCATAGGCAAAGTGATTGTAATATGCGGGGTCGCCTCGCGGTAACAGTTGATCCTCGCCTTCGTCTTCGTACGTGGCTTTCGCAATTATTATTTTACATCCCTTTATGTTGGTAGCGATCTCCATTGTCCTGCTGCGCAATTGGATGAACTCTGTAAAATTTATGCTGTTTACGCAAACGCTCGTGCTATAAAAATATTACCAACTTGTGTTTAAAATTCGTGAGCATCTTTTGGTGATAATTTAAGTTGTGAAAACTTTCAAACTAATTTTTAAAAACAGAAAAACAAGTTGCTGTGAGTGTATTGGGATTGTTACAAAGTAAGTCGATGGACTTTTTTAACTTTCATTACCTTTATTAAACGTTTTTCGTCGGACGAGTGTTAGGTGCGAACGCGGGTATAGGCCGGGTTAAAAAATTCATGTCTTTTTGCTTCTTTTCGTTCTGCGTCGGTTTGGCGTCTGGTCGTCCCCAAAAAATGTTACCTACTAGCAGAGGCGTAGCGTGATAACTTGGCGTCCTTGGCAGAAAATCAATTCAGCGCCCTCCTCCTCTTACCACTTTGAGACAAAAATCCAAAATAATTCTGCCTGTGCCCATGTGAATGCATTTTTTATTTTGTATTATAATGAATGCATTTATTATTTTGTATTATAATGGTTTCTATTGCTAAATGTCGTAATAATTAATTATAAATAAATAATGGTTGCTGTAGTCTTGTTCTTATTTTTCATAAGAGTTTATTAAATTTAAAGTTTATTTTTTCGCGCTATTACATTTGCAAACTCAGTAACAATTTCACCTACATCAATGTTCGACAGTATTTTGTTTTCAATTGAATTGATTGGAATTGATCGCAAGTAATTTTTAATAATTTTTAAGTTATTGAAGCTCCTTTCGCAGGACGCTACTGAAACTGGAATTGTTAAAAAAATACGCAAGCTTGTCGTAATATTTGCATATAGTCGTTTTAATGAATACTTCTGAATACATTTCAGAAGATCGCTAGGTGTTGCATTTTCGATATTATTCATCAGCTATTGCATTGCTATCTAAATACTTCCAGTTCATAGATGAGTTCTGCCGCTTCAACATTCCTAGAATACTTCAGAGCGAACTCAGTAGCATGTTTCTTCAGTTCACTCCAATGAATCGTTTTAAGTCCTTTGAATCCGCAAGTCCTTTGAATCTAGATAATAATTCATCATTCATTTTGCAGAAGACGTTTTTAATTTCTCGAGAAAATTATTCCTTACAAGTTAAATTAAGCTTTGGCGTATCGGTTGATTCATTTGTCAATCGTGTTTTCCTACCCTGATTTCTTTGCGGTAATAAGTCATCAATACCCATTTTGCCGCATGTATGTTTAGGCGCTGCTCTAGGATTTGTCGGATACGACAAACGACAAGAACAAACGTATGGCACTGTATGAAGATGTTCTGTGAAATCCTGTAAAACATGAACATACAACTGTCGTCATACAAATCATTGTTCCCCCACAAATTGTTGCAGCAGAAATTAAATGGACGTAAGTTCTCCAATGTGCATCATTTTTGACTTATTTTAATTAAAGCGAACAGTCTAACAAGTTTAGGCAATGTTCAACAAGTTTGTAAAAAAAAACAAATTCATTTGTATGACGACAGATGTTTTACATGATCATGTTTTACAGGATTTTACAGAGCACCTTCACACAGCGCTATACATTTGTTCTTGTCGTTCGTCGTATACGACAAATCCCAAAGCAGCGCCTAAGGATTTTTTCAATACAAATTTACCTGGTGACTGTATTAAGAAATTTTATTATTTTGGCGCCCCCTAGACCTGACGCCCTTGGCGGTGGCCAATCCCACGCTACGAAGCTGCCTACTAGTGATGGGAAAAACGGCTCCGAAAAAATTTGGAGCCGGCTCCGGAGCCGGTTCCGGACTCACAGCTCCGGACCAACGGCTCCGAACCAATAACAACTACTTAGGTTCTTTCGAACTGTGAATTTCAAACTAACGGTTCTGAGTTTTCTCAAACACTACAATATGATGGCGCGGTCAAAGTTAGGCAACCTCCGGAGCCGGCTCCGGAGCCGTGGGTGCACTCCAGAGCGCGCGTCACTAGTACCTACCAATGGCCGTTTCTTCGCGCATTCAATGCACTGTCCACCCCTTCGGTAACGTCACGCTCGTCTACTGTCAGTTACGTTACGTCTGGGGTGAACAACTACTGACTCCGTTGTTATTCTATAGTGGTTTTTCTAGTTATCTCGTTTTCCCAAGTGTGACTATGAATGTGTTAGAGTGTCTTTTCATTCTTTCTTATACGCTTACGATTAGTGTTCACGCGTTAGTTTTCTATCACCAGTTCTTAGTTAGTTAGTTTTCTATCTATCAGTTTTCTGTAACTATCCAGAAGAAACACGGTTGTGCACGATTTTTAGAAATATTTGCAAATGAAAACAGTTTATGAATAGTGTAGTTTATCCGAAATTTCTTTCGGATAAAAATTCCCGACACAGGCGCAGTTCACGCCGACTCGAGCACTAATTTCTGAAACCTCCACTCCAGGGTACTTTGAGACATACTGCTTTATTGACTAAAATTAACGATCTTAAATACTAAACTTTTAGCTTACTTATCAACAATGTTTAACCTACGCGCACCACCTGTTGCCGGCTTATTTTTTCGTTAATCGGCACTCAAATTGCCGATGTCGCAAAGCCGTGGTAAAGGTTCGTGGTGCGTTCGGTCAACGATACTGGTTTCACGTACACGTAGCTGTCCGTAAAAAAATGCAACACGCACCCGTCTCTTTACACCTATTAAGGCTTTATTGCCACTTTCTCTTTGGTAATAGTTATCACACCGAATTATTTCTATGATTAATCGCACGCAGCTTAAATACTCACTAATTGCGATACACGGATCGCTGTACAAACCGAAGGATCGAAAGGACACGCGAAGAAAGAGAGCAGCGAAGATTGATCGCACGGAGCCTCTTTTCAAGGAGCAGAGAGAGGATCCACGCCGGGAACTCTCTCCCACGCGGTCCTGTTTTTGACAGGTGACATGAACGCACTTACAGGATTTTTCTATTCAGTTTAGACTAGCCGCACACTTTTTCCTACTCGGCGCACTTGATTTTTTGCAAGCAGCATGTTTGTTTGCCTACCCGCGTCAAAAATCAATTGCGCAGAGCAGGAAAAAGTGTGCGACTAGTCTAAACTGAATAGAAAACCCTGCATTGCTCCAGGAACGCATTCAAAGCAGGGGTCGTCGGCGCGTTTGGAAGACGGGTTTCTAACATCATTAGGTGCTGGGCAACGAGCGCTGACAAAAAGGTGACAAATTTTTCAAGTGACAAAAACAGCTTGTCAACTGCGAAAAATAGTTTTTGTCGTGGCCGTGCACACATTTGTACACTTTGTCAAAACTTAGCAACCCATGTTTGACAAAATCTTCATCATCTTCAACGTACACGAAAATTCAACGCGATGTAAGCAGTTTACAGTAATTTTGGCTTTAAATTAATTGATTAAGATGGTCTGTGTCCTTGCAGGGATGAAATACAGTTAATTCAACAAAAGAGAATACCGGAATGGCCAGCAATTCACGATATACGATCTTTAAAGCGCGCTTGTTTACGTTTTGAGCGAACGTCAAAATTTTGTCAACTTTTTGTCACCATTCTTGTCAACATTTTTCGTGGATTTTCCACAAAATAAAATTTTGTCAAAAGCTCAAAAAAGTGACAAAAGCTCCGTTTTGACAAATTTTTCACCTTTTTGTCAGC
>STHE01000009.1:1098828-1109791 GCA_016170035.1 Anopheles funestus-like sensu Spillings et al. (2009) | reverse complement strand
GGAATTGTAACGCGCAAAGACTTTTCGTTGCTGGACTACTTAACAATCGCATCGACTCGCCGGCGCTGCTCTCCGCAATTGACATCTACGCTCCGGCGAGATCGCTCCGTGCTAGAAATTTACTTGACGTAGAGGAGCGTCGTACCAGCTTTGGCGCATCTGATCCGTTCCTCGTTATGTGTCGTGAGTTCAACGCCGTTTGTGATCGTTTCGAACCTGACTTGTCGCGTTTTGTGTTCCTAAATTGTATACGTAATGTGCGGCCCAATACTTGTTAAATGTTGTACAATGTAAAAATACCTCAACCGATCAATGTATTGTAATTAATTGTAAAAAAAAAAACGAATGCTTCAAGAGGGCCACATACGGTCCGTTGAATTTAATTAATAAATAACAAATAAATAACAAATAACCGAGAAGCTGAATCAGCACCACCTCCGTTCCCTGTTCCAATCCAATTCCCCCAATCCACATACATGTATCAATAGTCAATAGTTAAAATAAATCACTCTGAATTTGACCAGCAGTAAAATCAGACGTTTTAAGTGTACATCCGTGTCCGAACCTTCATTATTGTAAAGTACAATTTTTAACTGGCGCCCGAATAGGGACCTCTACGTTCAAAAGTGAGGTGACAAGTTATCAAAGGAAGCCTACACAATAACGATTAGAGGCACTAGCTTATTGTTCTACGTATACCGAAAAACGAAAGTGAGACGAAAAACAATACAAAAACTCTGCACAAAGTTTTAAGTGTCGTGACAAGCTAGTGAAATGAATTTAAGACGTGGACGTACAAGTACCAAAAAGTGAGGTGAACCAAGTGAATATAAAACCTGCACAAGTGTACGAGAAGTTGCTGTATTCGAGACTTTCATCCCGAACGACACCGAAGACCCCTAGTAGGAAGATATCCCAAAAGGACCACCTGGAGTGTTACATCAGCCTTCTATCCCGAATGATCTGTCACTAGCGACGCGATAGGTAAGACGTGTTGCGAGCGAGCTCCTGCTAAAAAGTGATTTCGTTATAACATTGTGAAAAGATTTTTTAAAGTGATACATCATTGGGTGCGTACTTTCGGGGTGTATGTGGAAAAGTGTGTACGTGAAAATCCGACAAGACGCTTAAAAGTTATTAGGGCAGATAGAAAAAGTGCGTGCGCCTTAGTGTTGTTGTTGCTTTTTGCCTGCGGTGGCGAGCACGTGGTGTGACGTCAGAGCACAGAGCACTTTATATGAAAGTGTGAAAGTGCACTGGTATTGGTGTAAAGCGCGAGTTGGAAAACTACGTATGTGTGTGTCGTGACAGGCTACTTCGTGCATATCGTCCATACAGGAGGATTCTGTTGTGTGTGTGTGTGTGCCTGAAATTCTTAAAACGAGCCCAGTTACTCAACTATTGGTCCGATTTGGATTTGACACACCTCGTTGAAATCGCACAGACGAGACGAAGTTGTTGCTGCCTTCGCCGACGAAATTTGCATCAACAGCAATTTTAATAATGACGCCGGGGCCTGGCGATNCATTAAAAATAGTATAAAGAGTACAATAGATGAAGTTAAACGAATTACAACTCATTTCAAACATAGCGCTTTAGCATCACAAAAATTGCATGAAATACAACTAAATTTAAAATTACCTGAATTAAAATTAAAGCAAGACGTTGCAACCCGGTGGAATTCCACTTTTGATATGTTAGAGCGATTCCTTAAAAATAAAATTCCACTTGTTTCATGTTTGGCAAGTTTGAAGTTCCAATCTAGTCTTAGAGACAATGATTGGTTGATAATGGAACAGGCAATATCAGTTCTACAATTTTTTGATTTAGCGACGAAGGAGGTAATGAGCGAACGAAGCGTTTCCCTTTCTAAAGTGGGCATTATTATTAGAACTCTTAGTTTTGAAATGGCCAGAGCAGTAGAAGAAACAAATTTAACAACAGAAGTAGCTAAACTAGTTAGGATTTTAGATTCTAATTTACGAGAAAGATTTGTTAATTATAGCAACACATTAGTAGATGAAGCTATAATCCTTGATCCAAGGTTTAAGGAAAAACAATTTTTAGGTGAAAAATATGATGCGACAATTGCTTCTCTCAAACAGAAGCTAGTACCAGAAAACTATGTACAAAACGAACCTTTAAGGGCTAATAATGAAGATAAATTTAAAGGATTACTGTGGCGTAAATGGCGCGAGCTAGAAAATAATAGGGAAACAACAATAAGTGAACAAACGACTGCTGTTGTCGAAATAGATCGTTATCTACAAGAAAAGGCAATGAATAGCATGGATGATCCGCTCATCTGGTGGAAAACTAAACATAGTTTGTATCCCCAGCTGTACAAGATTGTAGAAAAAACATTGTGCATACCTGCTACATCAGTGCCTTGTGAGCGTGTATTTTCTAAAGCAGGAGGAATTATAACGGAAAAGCGAAACAAATTGCTACCTAAAAAACTAAACGAAATGCTGTTTATCAAACAAAATTTATAATTTAAAGCTTAGTACTATAAACAATGTAAAAATGCGAACTAAAACTAACTATGGACATTTCTTATGAGTTACAACTAATTTTTAATTGAAGGGATTTTTCGTATAATCACTACAAATAAATCTGTGAATTATAATAAACTATGAATGAATTGTTCCTTTGTTGTCCGCTTGCGTCACACAACTTTTCACCTACTGGCTCGGGTGAGCAAAAGAAACCAAAAATGATCAACCAATTATACAAATATTATGACAATCCCCAATGCGTATCCTTGAAAGTAAACCCTGCCCATTTTATTTCATTTGTCGGTACGGTAGAAATAACTATATATTTCATTTATTTACTGTATTTATTCATTTGTAAATTTTAGCACTGAAGATAACGCATACCAATATTTCGTACGAAGAAAAGCTTACAATAGAATGAAACACCAAAATATTGAAGATTCATCATTCCATTTATATGACTCATATCAGTCATAAAATCTTAAGAAAGCCCTAAAACCTCGCGGCCATGGCAGTTGAGACTTTTTCTCAAACTTCTTCAGTCACTCAAAAAGAGTCTCTAAATCAAAATACCCTTGGCTCTTTGGGGTTTTTCTCAAATTTGGTCTCACAAACCAACATTCATGCTCATGGTCATACTGCTTTTACTTTTTGTCAACGACGACAAACAATGTGTGACTTATGTTATTTATTTCATGTAGTTGTAATTTTTGTTTAATAGACTTTCATGTTCAATTGAATAGAAAATAATAATAGTAATTAATAGTAATTGTTTTAAACGTATACACACTTGTGTCACACATTGTTTAATAATAGTATAATTTATCTTTACAGTTATGTGAGTTTGAATGCTTCAATATGAATTTATATTACCAATGACACACGCAAAGTGTACTTTAATTTAAAGTGCATAGTGTACTTTAAAACGGTAATCTGTCAATGTGTAAAAAAAAACCTTATTTAACCCACCGGAATCGAAGAACCTACTTCGACTCGAGTCCGACCCGAACTCGCTGCACCCACGGGTCGGAGTCGCTTATGGTAGCTTGCACCTACCGGAATCGTCGCACCTACTTCGACCCGAGTCCGACCCGAACTCGCTGCACCCACGGGTCGGAGTCGCTTATGGTAGCTTGCACCTACCGGAATCGTTGCACCTACTGAACCTACTTGTATCTACGGGTCGACCCGAACCCACTGCACCCACGGGTCGGAATCGATTCCGATTGGCCCGCACCCGACTCCGGGTCGGGTCATGAAATGAATCGTATGGCACATCACTACTACACATCTCGTTGAAATCGCATAGACGAGACGAAGTTGTTGCTGCCTTCGCCGACGCAATTCGCATCAACAGCAATTTTAACAATGACGCCGGGGCCAGGCGATAGTGCCTCGCCCCAGGCGGCCGAAAGGCGTACATTGCGCCCGCGCCTGCAGTTGGTATCGCAGTCGGTACCAATACTTCCAAAGGCTCCTGTTTTGCACCAAAAGCCTCTTACCAGGGGGGACAACCGGAGCGAAATTGATAATATGAACATTTCCTCTAGTGAGGACGAGGAGGAGCACCTGCTGGACAGGACAGTTGTGGAGACGGTTCCTGAACGGCGGACGGCCTCAGAGTGCGGCGAGCTGAAATCTGCCGTAGAAAGCCTCTCGGCTCAACTTCTCGTGGAATGTAAGCGCAATTAGGTAAGAGACGCTCTTCTTGAGCTGATGAAGGCGTCCATAGACAGACTCTCGAATCAGATCACAGAGCTAACGAAAGAGCTGAAGCTCATGCGAAAGGAGGAAAGGGCCACCAAACGTGAGCTGGAGATCTATCGTCTCGCAACGCGGGAGATTGCAGGACTCCAGGTCGATACAATGCTTTCAAACACAGTGGTCGTCACGAAGAAATCACTGGCGGTTCAGACTGAAGAATCTAAGCGGCTTCAACAACAACAGCAGTCAAAGTTGCTACAAACAGGACAGTTGCGACAACAACAACAGTCAAAAAAGCAGCTTACTAACCCGGTAGTAGCCAAGCCGGCAGTGGCAAGCGACGACTGCAGCGGAAGCGCGCCCAAGAGCGTCGACAAGCGCTGCAAGAGCAACAGCAGCAGCCTCAGACTGCTCATAGGTCGGTAGTGTCGATTGCACCAAAACAACAGGAGCAATCGCAGATGCGACCGCAGCCGCATCAGGCCAGGAAGCAGCGTACACAGTGGCAGCAACAACAACCGGCTGCAGTCAATGACACATCCGTGCAGGAATCTACATAGACCACAGTGGTGAAGCGTGGCTTGAGTCGGCAGCAGTTGCAGGAACCGAACCTGCAACAGCAGCAACAGCAATCATATCATCAGGCTCACAAGCAGATCAGTCAGCAGGCGAGTCAACAGTCGAACCAACAGCGGAATCAACAGCAAGGTCCGTTGCATCAAGTTCCACAGCACCGACAGGAACGATATTCGAAGCCTCGCCCGGATATCATTAGGATGACGGCAACTGGTGGTACCTCGTTTCTAGATATGTATAGTGATATGTATATCGAGAAGTGCCTTGGCGATAAGGCAACAGTTCGGGTGGTGACCGACATGAGTCAGGTGCTACTACCGGAGCTTGATATGCTCGCGACGCCAGAGTAAACAGCTGCCGCAATATCAGACAAGACCGGCATAACCATCCCGATCGAGGACGTGGACCAGTGGCGTCGTAAGACTGGCCACCAGCGAGCGAGAGTCCGCGTTCCATGACGTGTGGCACAATTATTGGATTATGCTGTCGTCACGATCGATAAGACTCAATGCCGCATCTATGGGTTAGAGCGGCAAAGCAAGCAAGAAAGCGATGCTATAGATGCCTTGAAAAAGGCCACCGAGCAGGAGTTTGCAAAGGTGAAGACAGGCAAACGAAATGCCTAAACTGTGGCGAGGAGGGCCATCGGGCCAAGGAGTGCAGGGCTGAGGTCCCAAAATGCATCCTATGTGGAGGAGCCCACACAATTGGGTCTGTACGGTGTATTGGTGGGCGCCGTGTGTGATGCGGTCCCTTCTTCTTCAGCAGCAGCAAAGACTCCGAGTGCACTTAAAGTGCTGCAGATCAACGCATCCTGAAGTAGGATAGCGCAAGACATCATGCTACAGGTTGCACGTGAGGATGGAGTGGACGTCATCACGGCGTCAGAGATATATCGCTGGCCAGTGAACGAGTGGTCCAAAATAAAAGCCTGGATGCCAGAGAGCTCAAGCTGGCGCGGGAGGAGCCTGAGTTGGAGCGTCGGGAGCTTGAGCTGGAGCGGCGTGCTCGCACGTGAATGTGGACAGGATGGAGGGTTGGCTGCGAGACACGGAGCGGCTGGGAGTGACGCCGCCAAAACGGACTGTAGCTGCAATGAGCCGGAAAAACGGAAAAAAAAAGCAATGAGGTCTGAGGACCGGCGGGTTCATCACCCTTCGACCCTAGTTTCGAGCCCGAGTAGCAGCACGATGGCGGACAACCTACGACGCTGGCGGCCATTCGACGCTACAATGGACCCGTCACCACCAGGCTATGATCATACGGTGGCCATCGACCAAGCCACAGCGCTGGACCAGGAGTATGTTGATTGGCGTCGCGCGGAGGACGAATCCCTCGCGACGCACCGTGAGGCCCAGTGTAGACAGCAGGAGAAACATGGAGAAACGTCAGCGGGTGAGCTTGGTGTTTCATTTCAGATGGCCAAGCCGTTGAACGTGATGCTAGGAGATTGTGGTGTTAGGAACTCCTGCTTGTCATGCTGTGTGTTTTGCAACCCTGTAGAGATGACACGTGGGAGCGTGGGAAAATGAAGCGTCACTCGGAAAAAGACTAAAAAACGAACGGACGTGTTTCTCACTGTGACTACAGGGATGACACCTTGACTGTCCTTCAAAAAACGGCGCGCAAGATCGTCAGTAGGGAGCTCCCTACGCTATCCGTCACGTATCTATATTCGGGAAAAGTGGAGATGACTTCTGTTCAAGAGTGGCGCGGGTTATCAACGAAGATAAACGTAGCCGATGATGGAACCAAGTGGCAGAAGGTACCAACTGCAGATCTGGAAAGTCGTTGGTTTCGCGGACCGGAGTTCCTGTGGAAGTCCGAGTGTGAGTGGCCAGCCCCCGAACAATATCCCACCGACACGACGGAGGAGGTACGCTTACACGGGATGCATCACACTACCAATACGGAGCCATGGATTCAGCTCGAGCGTTTTTCATCTAGGAACCGTCTGTTAAGGTCAGTACCTTATGTCTTTCGATTTGTCTCCTGTATCGTATCCAAGAAAACCGCCATAACTACTGGACCGTTAACGCAAAGTGAGCTCGAAAAAGCGACACATGCTATTAATCGTTTGGCACAACGGGATGCTTTCCAACAGGAGATACGGCGATTTACCGACGCATCCGACACACGCGAACAACGTTGCCCGTGGAAGCCAGTACCACCAAAGACAAGCATACTAGCAAAGCTGTCCCCTGAGATAGACGACAACGGAGTGCTGAGAATGCGCGGACGTCTGAGAAATTGTCCTTGGATTTGCAAATCTTCCAGACGGCCAGCGATTCTCCCACGACAACACCAGGTGACAGCACTAATTTTGGCAGATTTTCATCGTAGGTACGCGGCCATCGGTGCGTAGCTACGTGGCTATAAATGCGATAAGATGTAAATTTTACATACCGAGACTGCAAGCCGAATTCAATCGCATTCGTAGAACGTGCCAGCACTGCAAAAATCGTGATGCCAAACCGGAGCCTCCAGAGATGGGCAATCTTCCTCCCGAGCGTCTTGCCGCTTATCAGAAGCCGTTCTCTTTCGTAGGCGTCGACTACTTTGGTCCGGTCACCGTAGCTGTTGTACGTCGAGTTGAAAAACATTGGGGCGCGCTCTTTACTTGCCTCACCACCAGAGGCGTCTATCTAGAGGTTGTACACTCCCTGACTACAGCCTCATGCATCCTAGCCATACACCGTTTCATCGCTAGGCGTGGACAACCTCTCGAGTTCATCAGCGACAATGGGACACATTTCACCGGTGCATCACGAGAGCTTGCGGAGGCCTGGGCAGCAGTAGACAAGCAACGAAAATCGGAGAAATTGAAAACACCACGGCTCACATGGAAATTCATCCCACCTCTAGTGGACCTCTTTGATCTTAGTTCCGTACCAATGGACACATTTTGCAATCACTTATCTGCAGATTCTCTTTCCAAAAATCTAGAAGTCAAATTTCCCGCCGTTTTTACTGGAGTTGCATTGGGTACTAAGGCCTGCATCAAACTACAATTGAAACCAGATGCTCATCCGGTTTTCCGTCCAAAAAGACCGGTCACTTATGCGGAGCTAGAATATGTCGACAAAAAGCTGGATCGATTGGTAAAATTGAAAATAATCTCACCGGTGGATTACTCGGAGTGGGCCGCTTCCATCGTTATCGTTCGAAAGAGTAATGGTAATATACGTATATGCAGAGATTACTCAACAGGGTTAAACGCAGCTTTTCTCTCTTACGAATATCCGCTTCCGTTGCCTGATAACATTTTCGCTAAGTTGGCTGGTTTCAAATTTTTTAGCAAGATTGACCTATCTGATGCGTTTTTGCAGGTGGAGATTGATTCTTAATACCTTTACTCACCATTAACACGCACCGAGAATTGTATCATTATAACCACCTGCCACTGGGTATTAAGATTGCACCTGCTGCCTTCCAACAACTGATAGATACAATGGACGACGTAGTTGTAGGAGGAAAACAGAAGAAGAGCATGACGAAAACCTTGAAAGGCTCCTGCGTCCTTTACAGGAGTACGGATTCACCGTCCGCGCTGAAAAGTGCACCTTTAGGACAGATCAGATTGAATACTTGGGATTCATCATCGATCGTCAAGGTCTCCGTCCTAATCCTAGAAAAAAGAAATTATTCAGAATTTGCCAACACCAACAAACATCAGCGAGGTCCGCTCGTTTTTAGGAGCTATTAATTACTATGGTAAATTTCTTCCATGAATGCGAGACCTTCGGTACTCATTGGATAAACTTTTGATGAATAACAACGACTTTGTTTGGTCAACCAAGTGTGAGACGGCGTTCGAAAATTTTAAAGCATTGCTCTGTTATCCCTTGCTTGTCACACATTAACACCCGAATGCAGAAATTATCGTAGCTGCGGATGCATCATCTGTCGGCATAGGCGCCATTTTAAGCCACAGTTTCTCTGACGGTTCCATAAAAGTGGTACAGCATGCATCCAGAGCGTTAACAAAGTCTGAACAAGGTTATAGTCAAATTGATCGCGAAGGACTGGCGATCGCGTTTGCAGTGAAGAAATTTCATAAAATGATCTATGGCCGCCAATCTCGTTTTAAATAATCTACTGAGAATATTTGGCTCAGAAAAGGGAATACCGGTCTATACTGCAAATAGACTACAGCATGTTGTTTGGGGAGAGAGTTGTGATACCGAGACAATACCAGTATCATGACCCGATGTCTCAGCACCATGGCAGCGCGTTCACATGGTCTATGCCGGGCCCATCAACGGAGATTATNCTCTGTTATCCCTTGCTTGTCACACATTAACACCCGAATGCAGAAATTATCGTAGCTGCGGATGCATCATCTGTCGGCATAGGCGCCATTTTAAGCCACAGTTTCTCTGACGGTTCCATAAAAGTGGTACAACATGCATCCAGAGCGTTAACAAAGTCTGAACAAGGTTATAGTCAAATTGATCGCGAAGGACTGGCGATCGCGTTTGCAGTGAAGAAATTTCATAAAATGATCTATGGCCGCCAAACTCGTTTTAAAAAATCTACTGAGAATATTTGGCTCAGAAAAGGGAATACCGGTCTATACTGCAAATAGACTACAGCATGTTGTTTGGGGAGAGAGTTGTGATACCGAGACAATACCAGTATCATGACCCGATGTCTCAGCACCATGGCAGCGCGTTCACATGGTCTATGCCGGGCCCATCAACGGAGATTATTTTCCACTGATTATTGATACATTTTCTACGTGGCCGGAGAATGTAAAAACATCTAGTACTACGTCATCGTCTACTATCGCAGTTCTAAGATCGATATTCGCACGTTTCGGATTGCCGTTTACTATAGTCAGTGACAACGGTACGCAGTTCACAAGCGGGGAGTTTGCAGAGTTTTGTTAGCGAAACGGAATTGAGCACAAGACGATCCCTCCCCTTCACCCTCAGTCAAACGGTCAGGCAGAGCGGTTCGTCGATACTTTCAAAAGGGCTTGATATTTGATATTTCATCACCGCAGTATGCTTTGGACATATTCCTGTAGACATACCGATCAACGCCCAACCCGCAACTACATACATCACAGTACACCAGCTTTCGTTATGTTTGGTTATTCGTGATTCGCACATGTCTCGAATTATTGCACCTGATTAAGAAGGAAAAGGCCAATATCCAAAACGAGCAAGAGAGGGAGTTTTCGCCAGGACATTTCGTTTTTACTAAAATATACTCTAGAAACCCTTGGAAATGGACACCAGGGGTTATAATAAAACGGCGTGGTAATGTTTTATACAACATTAGCACCACTGAACGCGGATTTATTGAATCACATATCAATCAGCTGCGACGACGGAAGGACGATAAGCAACAACATCCGCAGCGGAAAGCCGCAACGTTTAACACACTTATGGATGCTTGGAGTTTGTTAGAACCATTTGAAACAGAGTCAAGCACTGTTGAGCAGCCTCCGGTACCATCGCGAAGCTCACTTTCCTCGTCATCCGTGCCATCTCAACCCATGACGTCTTCTGCAACGACGACAATTTCACAGCCTGCATCTTCTACGATAGCCGAGTCGAAGACTTCCCCGCGGGCAAATTTAACGTATGTTCTCTGCGTCTCACTCATTTCCTACCCTGTTTGACCTATACTTGGTGACGTGCGCGGTACCAAAGTATAGCTTTCTCGGATTTTTCAACCGTCAAGTATGTCTATCTCATTCCGCATGCTATTTGTACACGCAGAACTCTTCGATTGTCTTTGTGTTTGTGTGTATACAAAATCATTTTGACAACACCGGCGCTTCGGCCTCCATATTTTGTTTTGATTTGGATCAGACTAACTATATTTTCATTTGAGACTATTAAAAGTGTAAAAATGGCTTTCAATCCGAACGATCGTCAATTTTTTGAGCGACTTGATCAACTTGAAAGAGGATTAGACCTAATGATCTAAGAGTGGAGAATTTTAGGGCCTACTTTGTATGAGGACGGTGACGCTGAAAGTTTCCCTTGGCCGCTTAGACACTTTGGTAAGTACAGAACACTATAGTTTATGTTTGTTACTTTCATTCGTTATATATATTATGCTTTGTATTTTTAGATACTGCTGCATCAAATACAATTAAAGTTGGTGGAGGAAATATTGAATCTAACAGCTTGATACACGGTGATGGTCATGTAAGTGGAGTAACATCT
>STHE01000009.1:1064069-1087304 GCA_016170035.1 Anopheles funestus-like sensu Spillings et al. (2009) | reverse complement strand
ACTTTCAACACACTAAACATTCAGGGACACTAAAATAGTAGGAAAAAATATGATCCTACACCCATTTTGTGTTACAGTGAAAAAATCACGGTAAGCGACGCAAAAAATGTGGTCGGCGCAATTTATTTCTTCCACTTCGCACTACACACACTACTTCACTGTTAATTACTAACACGCACTCACACACGGACTAGCGAGTTGCGCTAAACGTGGAAGAACCGCACCGATTGACTGTACAAAGTAGACTGTGCTGCGTGCAGTTCCTTGCATAATGAAATGCTAAAATTGGAGTGAGAGTCGTGTCAGAGTCGTGTGAGAGTTCGTGTCCTCTCTCTCTTGGGATTAGCTTTCCCGAATACCCATACCTATGATTGCCAGGCTACTACAAGCGTTTTACCTAACGAATTTTGCAACTCTTCTAATGTTTTATGCTTTTGTGTATGCTATCAATGTTCAAACCATGCAAGGAACGAAATATATTTGTCATCGGGTGAATTTGCTCGAGCAAATTAAGTTACATGCGCATGATTTTGCAATAAGACAAAAAAAGTGCGATAATTTTTTTTACATTTTAAACGGGTAAAGCGAAAATCTTTTCGAAATCGTTTGTGGTAGCCTTAAGAAAGACTGATTTTAAGTTACGCTTTATGTTTAGCGTAAGAAACAGGAACGAATTTGCAAAGTTTTGAAATCGGGGGGGCACACATTTTAACATGCCTTAAAACGGACACCGAGCCACGGACGAAATGTGTCTTGGGAATATGATAGGAGAAACGAGCCTGTCAGGTTTCTCTTTTTTAGACCGCATGTGGTTTTAATTGTGAACTCTACTGCTGAATTGATCAAAATATGAGCCATGTCTAGAAGAATGATTTCGATCATTGCTGGGTTCGCTATGAAGTCACATACTGCTGGTTGTCCTCGTAAAAGAGCTGGGACACATTTACCGTTGTCTTCTTGCAACTCTTTTGAATCGTAGATATTCTTGTCGACGTTTGGTACAATGAAGAATTGGGATTGTAGGGAAAGGTAAAACATTTTGGGAACATCGATTTTCTTATTCTTATTCGTTACGCCATACAATTCAATTTTTTTGTATACATCGTTTGTTAGTTTTGGACAACTTATTATGAATAACATTTCATCCTTGTTAGTAGCTATTTTTGTACTCGTATATGATAAGGCTTCAGAGATTGTTTGAATCGGAATATTTTGTTCTTTTATGTCATTAATTAATAAGTCTATTTCATTTCTATTCAATATGCGAGGATTCGTTATACCTAATTTTGCTAGAGCAGTGCTATCTGTAACTAGATTTAATTTTTCTGATAAGTATTTGAGGTTTAGGAGAATGTTGAGAGAATAGAAATCTATCGAGGAATCTCGCGAAAGTCTAAGTGCTTCTTTGATTTGTTTCAGTGTATCTGTTAATTGAAACGTAAGATCATTATTTATTTTAACTTGAGCATTATTATTAATTATCAATTCGTTTAGTGTGGAATTAATCAGACGCAAATCATTGGCATCTGGACTTCCTGCTATGAATTTCCAAGCGGCTCCTATTGAGTCCCATCTTTTAGTTCTATGAATTGGGAAAGTATTTTTTAACATTTCGTATGCATTTCGAAATTCTTGTTCAATCATTGTTGAGAATTGGGTTTCTTCTAGGGTTCTGAATTCAACCGATAGGATCTTAATTTCGCTCTGTATGTTTGAAACATTGAAATGATGGATATAATAGTTATTACCCATTGCTACTCTCGCGTTGTCCCTGTTAAATGCCAATATAGATATTTTATCCAAGTTAGATATTGTAATGTTTTGGCCATAGCTGCAACGTAGGCACCTGTGAGAATATATTTATAAAAGGTTTAAGTTTTATATCGCTCATATGGATCCTCTTTCCTTCTTTTGTTAAAACGGTGGTTCTATTAACCTTCTCTATTTCTATCTTTTTAAACTGTTTTGCTTGTTTGAGCCTTCTTTTTGTTTTCATGCACGCTTCAGATGTCTTAGTTATGTTTTCTGTTTTTAGATTCTTGTTATGGTATTTAGTATCTTTATCTTGCTTTATCTTCAAATTGGTTTGAACTTGTTTTAAGATTGAAGGTGTGTTGTCGGTGGGTGTTATAATTTCGATAGGAGTGAATGTAGTACAAGAATGTATAGAATTATTGTATTTGTGAACTGCCATGGTAACTAAATCTAAAACGGATTTGTAAGGATGTTCAGATTTTGTGATACGATATATTTCAAACAAAGTTGAATGGAATCTTTCTACTACACCATTCATTTCGCTTCTTCCAGTAGCTGTTAAGTAAGGGTTGATTTTACAGATTTTAAAAAATTCTGTAATTTTCCGTGAATTAAAAGATTTTTCTCCATCTAAGACAATACTTTCGGGAGGTTTATATTTTAGTATTACTTCTCTCAACGCTGGTAATACATCAACAACGGCTCTGGAGTCAATTTTTACTTCTTGTGCATATTTCGAAAATGTATCTACACAAGTTAAAAAGTAATGTTTTTCCAAGAAAAGTATGTCGATGTGTAATATTTGAAATGGTGTGTTTGGCAAAGGAGTTTTTTGCATTGGCTGTACTATTGGGCTTCTATCATACTTGCATTCATTACAAGTACGACAAGACCGTATGAAATATTTAATTTTGGTAGACAGTTTTGGGAAATAATACTGTTTAATAATTTGTGCTTTGTTTTCTTCGCATCCTCTATGTGCTCTATCATGTTCTCTACTTATTATATCCTGCTGGTCGTTTTCATTTTCTACATCTTGTAGTAACGTTTGGGTAAAACGAATTTTCAGCATGTTTTGTCTTCCATAGTTTTGCCTGTATACTTCCTGTATTTTTCCCATTAGTGATTCACTTGTGAATAAGCCATTTAGTTTTGCAGAATTAAAATGTGTCTTTAAAACACGTAGCAAGTTTCTATCACTAGTATCCGAGATCGTGACTTGTTTTCGTTCGAAGTTTTCGAAAGGTTGCAGACAAACAGTGTCGTCTCCTTCTTTTAAAATGATTTGATGCCTGAAAGCATTCAAAGGAGCTTCGGTTGATGGAATAAAGAAATTATCGCTTTCGTTTGCAGAGTGTCGTGTCGCAGTCATGGAATATACCACTCGACTCAGAGCATCTGCTACTACGTTAGTTTTTCCGGGTTTATAAATAATTTCATAATCGTGTTCTTCTAAATATGATTTCCATCTCTTTAGTTTAGCGTTAGTGTTTTTTTTGAGAAAGCGTAAATGTGAGTGGTTGGTGATCAGTTAAGATTTTAAACTTGGCACCATACAAATAATTTCGGAAGGTTTTTAATGCCCAAATTATCGCTAACATTTCATTTTCCGATACAGAATATGACTCCTCGGTTTTTGATAATGACCGGGAACCAAAGTGGATCGGTTTATCTTTACCCAGCTCTCATTGACGTAAGGATAGTGACAGTCGGTGCAAGCAGACGTGCAGTGTTTTGCGATCCGTGGTTTTATATAAATAATTTGTTGAAAAGTCGCGTTGGTCGTGATAAATTCGACACAAGTGCAAAGTTCAAAGTGCTAAGTGAACATTGTTGTGGAGTGTGCGAGTTTGCACCGCTTTTTTGAAGCGAAAGGAAGGAAATTAAAAACTGCATTCGCGGCCGTGCATCTTCGGCGTCAGGTCGCTTTGACGACAGGCAGCCTGCTGCATCTTTCGTGTGAAGTGGTTTGGTATCGAGGGACAGACTAGTGTGCTGAAACCTTAGTGCTCGTGGGTGGCTTGCGGTTTGTTTACCAACAAAAACGGTGCGTCGCTAGCAACAAAGTGTTTGGTGTTTGGTACGGTGCTTGGTGCGAATCAGAATTTGGCGCGGCGCGTCCTTTGTGTCGATCGAAATTAGTATTCGTGAGGGCAGCAGGCGTCCCCACGCACATTAAAGTAAAACGTGTCTCCACGCACATAAGTACATGTGTGTCCCTGGTTTAGTGCGACGTTTGCGTACACTGATCCTGACTACGTGCTGTTCGAACGTGAGTGTGAGCCTGCGTGAGTGTTCGTGTAGTGCGTCAGATCCCAATGCGCATATTGGTTGCATTTTGGTCGGATAGCGGTCGAACCAGTTTGTCAGCATGTAAACAGCAGCCTGTTTAGAGTGTTGGGTGTGTGGTGTGGATGAGAGGGCTTATAACCAAAGTTTAGATTAAAGTGTGTTTTGCAGTCGATGCAGTTGTTGTGTTTGCGCTTTAAATTAGTGACTAAATTACTTGTTTTCGGCATAAATTGTATGTTCATCGAAAATGTGTGCGTTTTATCGAACCCGCGATAGAAGACGCGAAATGTGTTAGCAAAAGCAGCGAGAGGAGCATGGAGAAAGTAGTGTAAAAAACATGCAAACAAATGGTAATAATGATACAATCAAGTTGATAATAACATAACATAGGTATCGCTTAACTTAATTATTATTTTTTCAGCTTCATCCAACGAAATCTATTGTCCAGACTTTACGGCAAACGAAGGCAACGATGCTGCGGGATCTGTAGCCGGTAACACCGCAGTACGCATGAAAAGACGCCCCGACGTCGAACGGCATGCTGAAAATTCGATTGTACGACCAGCAGTGCGGTCGTCAATAAATGGCGTCATACGCTGAGAGCGCCATCTAGTGAGTCGGTTAAGGACTGCTGTCAGACGTCGAACAACTGGTCGTACAACCGGTTTTTCAGCATGCCGTTCGACGTCGGGGCGCCTTTTTATGCGCACTGGGATGGTGTTCAGCGGTGAGTGCTGAGCGTAAGGCTCATTTACACGAGCGAAACGCAGCATTCTTTTAAAATGAGTGAACACGAAGGAAGTCACCCAAACGCATTGGGTACTGCACTGAGCGTTCTCTTCGGCCGTAGCAGTAAAACTGTGCGTTCTCCGCCAAGTGGAAATTTCCAGTCGGTAGAAGAAGGGAAGAAGGACAGTGAAGGACAGGGAGCAGGTGAGCATACTACAATCGAATGTTGCGATTTAGCTCAGGAAGCACAGGCGGAAAAAGATTCTGCAGGTATTGCTGGCGGAAAAAAGCTTGTGCAGATGCAAATATTTCCGAGGCAGGAGAGCGCCGAAGCATTGACCAAGAGCAGGCTTCAAGAAGCGCTTGACACGGCGCGTGAGTTGCACCTGTACACTAAGGATCGCAACAATGTCCATGCGCCGATAAAGAGGATGTCGGTGAAAATATTGAATGCTCTTAGCAACGTGGAACGCGAGCTTGCTACCTTGAAGCTGCGAGCAGAAAGAGCGGAAAAGGCACTAAGCTATGCTGAAGCAACCCGCGATTCATCGGCTACTCCTGTTATCCCTCCGGCAGGCCCCTCGAATCGTGGGAGAAACCAGAGAACACCGGAGGCCGATGTAGAAGTGCAAAAGAAGCAGAAGAGCAGTATCACGGAGAAGAAAATGCCGACCTCAGTCGATGAAAGCAGCGAGTACCAGTGGAATACTGTTGTAAGGAGGAAACAGCAGAGACCAACACCCGCAGAAGAAAAACATGCTGCTTGGACTTATCCTCCATCGAAGCCGCAAGCGCGTCCGAAAACAGAAGCCATAGTGATCGGGCTTAACGAAAAAGATTCCTACGCGGATATCTTACGGCGTGTAAAGACAGACCCAAAGCTACAGACGCTGGGTAAACAGGTCTCGAAGATTAGGCGCACGCGAGAAGGAAATATGATCTTCGAGCTAAAAAAGGACGAAACGGCCTGTGGGACGAATTACAAGGATCTCCTACAGGAGTCTGTGGGAGAAGCGGGGAAAGTAACAGTACGNTTCGGATTGTAGAGAAGTTAAGAGAAACGAAAGCTTCCTTCTTCTAAGGCGGTTAGGCTGAGAGTGCCGTCCTTTTGCTTTATTCAGATTTAAATATAAGTTTCGTGTTCCAAAGGGATCGGGCGATGAAAGGAAGGATATAGAGATAGGACGTAGATAACGGTGATCGTCCGGATGACGATCTTGTGTTGGTTTAGGGCTGATACCGTTGAAGGGATGCAGAATCAGGTACGGACGCTCGATCGACCGGATGACGATGCTATGTAGGTTTAGGATTGATACCGTTGAAGGGATGCAGAATCAGGTACGGACGCTCGATCGACCGGATGACGATGCTGTGTTGGTTTGGGACTGATACCGTTGAACAGTTTTGATAACTGTATCTATGATTCTGCGTTGTTCCGATAACTCACGCAACGCTACGACCACCGCGACCATAACACCGTACGCTGCGAGCGGTCTTGTTGCTTTCCACATTGACCTGTAAGGATTCATCATTCACCCGTACGCTGCGTACGCGTTGCTTTCCACATGGACGCCGTGAGGATTCCACATGGATTCCGAAAGGATCCCACATGGTCTCGAAATGCGCCCGTACGCAACGAGCAGTCCCGATGCGTTCCACATGGATTCCACAAGGACCCGCGTCACGCCCCTAGGATCGTGCAGGCGCTCGTACGCTGTGTACACACATGGTGTCTTTGAATGTGTTAGTGTGTATCGACGCGCGATCCCAACACGCATTCTCGCTTTAGCAGGATGATCGTTAATTAGGTAGAGGGAGAAAGGGCTAATTGGGATCGACAGCGTACCGTGTATATGCGTATGTGCACGTTTTTTATCTCACTTCGCCTGTAGGCCAGAACATAGCGGCAATAGTATTTATTAGCAGGCGTGGTTGAATTGCACATTGGGTATTCTCCATTCTCACCTCTTCCATCCGTAGTAACACGAAATAATATTTCTCTCTCGTTCTTGCACCCAAAGGTATTTTTCTGGCCATAGAATCCATTTGGAAAGTTTATTGCGCTTGTTTCCCATTGCCATCCAGAAATATTCTTTCGCACCCGCACTAACACTTGCAATAGTACTATCTCTTTCTTACACCCAACGGTTTGTTTTTCTTGCCATAGACAGTCTATTTGCTGCTCGTATACGGCTTTGCTTAAAACACATCATAGGATTTTACAAAACCCCGTAGATAATCTCCTAATCATTAAATACTTTATAAAATATCGACGACGAGACATACAACGGGCGGAATTTCTCCGAAAGCCTCTAATTAACGGCACCTACAAACAAACTTGTCCCTCACTTGTCCTTCTAATTACAATATTAATTCTTACTTAGTCTAATCAAAATTAACACAACAATTTTTAGATTTATTATCTTCTAAATTTTTTTTAAATTAACTTAATTACAAATTTGTTAAAAAACCATATAATACCCGCGGTCGCCCGCTTAGTAATTAATCCTAAAATAATCAACAGTCAAATTAAAAACCTCACTAATCAAATAACAAAATCCTAATTAATATACAATATTAACCACAAAATAAAAAGCCCATAATCTAATTATCAAAATAATTAACAAATTACTTCAAGGTCATCTGATCCCTCACTCTCTTTCTCCTCTTATCTTTCAATGAAATTTACTCTCCCACCACCTTAAACGATCCCAAACCAAAACAATACTACACTCTCCCTCTGCTTTTCTAAATTAAAAAAAAAACCCGTAAATATAATCCCTATCTCTCAAAAAGCAATATTTCACTTTCCTTCTTTTCTTATAATTTAGGAGAACCATTCTCAATTTAAAGCTCCCCTCCTCTCCCCGAATTGACAATACTATACTCTCCTTCTGTTCTTTTAATTTCAGAAAACTATTCTCAATTCAAACCCTCTCTCCCCTCCAAATAAACAATACTACACTCTCCCTCTGTTATTATAATTCCAGGGAAAATTTCTTTCTTCCCCGACCCCAAATCAAACAATACTACACTCGCTTTCATCTCTTTTATTTCAGGAGAAAATCTTTTAATTTAATCCCCCTCCCTCATAAGGCAATACTTCACTTTCCCTTTTCTCTTATAATTCCAGGCCAAGCTTCATCTGCTTCCAATATGGCTTCAATGACGCGCAGTACCTCCAGGTCGCAACTGACCGCATCCTCCAAGCGACTGTCGGGACCGGCCCGAGTGATCGCCAGAGGACGGGCCTCCTTAAGCCCAGTGACCCCGTCGATGTCAATCGAACAAGAGACTCTGCTCACTCGCCGGATGACACGAGGCTCCCCGCCGGCCGTACCAACCCTTCCATCAGCGGAAGCTTCCGCACCTTTGGAAAGAACTTCGAAGGTTGGACTGGGCCAGGCAAAGCGGTCGACGTTGCAGCCGGTCATCGAGGAGAGTGCTGGACCGCTGATTACATCTACGGCCGGGCGCGGCTTGGAGGTCTTCCTTGAGCGGTACCCCGTTGGCATCAGTCCCGCGGATCTGGTTTAGCGGGCTATCGCGATGCTGACTAGTTAAGTCCGTTCAATACGGGACGGACAGAAGGCAAATGATGGAAGGCAAAAGGAATGTTCATTCTGCCAAGACATTGGGCACCCTTCTTCAGGAAGGTGCTGAATATACTTGCCGAGACAGTTGACAAAATCGAGACGGAAAACCAGTGGCAGACATTTTTGGGAAATAATACTGTTTAATAATTTGTGCTTTGTTTTCTTCGCATCTTCTATGTGCTCTATCATGTTCTCTACTTATTATATCCTGCTGGTCGTTTTCATTTTCTACATCTTGTAGTAACGTTTGGGTAAAACGAATTTTCAGCATGTTTTGTCTTCCATAGTTTTGCCTGTATACTTCCTGTATTTTTCCCATTAGTGATTTTCTTGTGAATAAGCCATTTAGTTTTGCAGAATTAAAATGTGTCTTCAAAACATGTAGCAAGTTTCTATCACTAGTATCCGAGATCGTGACTTGTTTTCGTTCGAAATTTTCGAAAGGTTGCGAAGAACAAACAGTGTCGTCTCCTTCTTTTAAAATGATTTGATGCCTGAAACAAACAAGCATTCAAAGGAGCTTCGGTTGATGGAATGTAGAAATCATCGCTTTCGTTTGCAGAGTGTCGTGTCGCAGTCATGGAATATACCACTCGACTCAGAGCATCTGCTACTACGTTAGTTTTTCCGGGTTTATAAATAATTTCGTAATCGTGTTCTTCTAAATATGATTTCCATCTCTTTAGTTTAGCGTTAGTGTTTTTTTGAGAAAGCGTAAATGTGAGTGGTTGGTGATCAGTTAAGATTTTAAACTTGGCACCATACAGATAATTTCGGTAGGTTTTTAATGCCCAAATTATCGCTAAAATTTCTTTTTCCGATACAGAATATGACTCCTCGGTTTTTGATAATGACCTGGAACCAAAGTTGATCGGTTTATCTTTACCCAGCTCTCCTTGTGAGAGTACCGCTCCAATGGCAAAGTCGGACGCGTCCGTTGTCAATATAAACGGTTGACTGTAATCGGGATATATTAAAATATCTGAAGACGATAAAAGATTCTTCATTTTGTCAAAGCATTTGACTTGTTCTGATGATAATATTATTTTTCTATTGGAGTCCGGATTTGTTTCACCTTGTAATGCAGTCGTTAATAGCTTTGCTATTTTTGCAAAATCTTTAATAAATCTCTTGTAGTAACCCATTAATCCTAAAAATGATCGCAATTCCTCTATGGTTCTTGGGGCAGGAAACATTTTTATGGCTTCTATTTTTTTATGTTAGGTTTTATTCCATCGCATGAAACTACATGACCCAGGAATTCTATTTCTCTATGCAGAAATTCAGATTTGTCTATTTGCACTTTCAGATTAGCCGTATCTAACGTTCTGAGCACTGTGTTAAGATTTTTAAGATGTTCTTCCAATGTTTTCCCAAAAACAATTACATCGTCCATATATATGTAACATATTTTCCTGATATATATGTAAAGGTATTGTAAACGGCATTCCATTGTCTGAGTTTATTGTAAGAACATTATTCTTGAAGCATAATTGAGCTTCAAGTGTTTTTTAAAATAGATGTACCTACAATACCAAAGAAGAATGAATGAAATTCATGTACAATGAATTGAAACTTTATGTTAGATTTAGGGTAATAAAATGCAATGTCTATGGCCGAAGTAGCGTTGAATTTGCCTGTAGCACTTTTTATGCTAAGAGTGGAATATTCATACGGCTTAGAATGCTTGTAAGCATAAGCAAGTTTCGGCGATATTAGGTTAATGTTTGACCCACTATCTATCAAAAATGGATATTCTCCCTGTGTTGTCCGCAAAAAGATATATGGGAGAAATGATTTCACCATTTTGCGGCCCAATCTAAAAATTAAGTTTCTCCTTCGTATATTGGATTGGATGGTTCGTTATATGAGCTAAAGTTCCTTCCAGTTTCTGTTTCGTTTAACGGCGGTGCTCCTGCTACATAATCCAGTGGAGCATCTACCGAATATGTTTGCCTATACTGTGCCGAGGAAGGTCTAGCTCTCTTATGATCATAGTTTCGATTAGCGTAGTTGAGGGCGTTTGATCGTACAGATGAATCAGCTTCCATAGGCACTGGATGATTAATCTTAGCTTGCTCAGCTGGATTTCTTCCAGAAAAATAATTTCTTGTTTGGCTATGTTGACCTGCGGGATGTTGGTATCCTTGAGAAGAGAAGTTTCTAGGCTGACTATATTGACCTGATTGGTAATTATTTCTTTGTGGGGGATTTTGCCATTGGTACGAAAAGTTTCTGGGCGGAAGTGGTGGTCCTTGATGGTGTGTGGTATAATAACTAGTCCCTGTAGGAGGTGTTACGTAAAGATCTCGTGGTTTAGGAACATAATTAGTTCGCGGTTCAGATTTAAATGGCGTTGATCTCATATTCATGTTACAATATTCTAGGCAATAATTATATGCTGCATTCAAATGAGGGGGATTGTTTTTTGCTTAAGAATAACAAAGAGGATTATCCAGACCGCTTATGAAACAATCCAAAGCTTTTTCTCTGAAGTAGGATGTATGAGCTTCCCCATTTACGGCATATTTCGGGTCAATTTGCACTTGAGTGATGATCGAGTTCTGTAGATCGTTCACTCTACTAAAGTAACTGCTCAAACTTTCACTTGGTTTTTTGCTGATCCCACTTAGTTCATGATCAAGCGTTTTCAATTCCCGTTTATCCTTATAATAAAGAAGTAGGATTGATTTTATTTGTGACCAACCTCCGGTAACACAATTAGTATTTAAAACATCTGATGCTTCACCCTTAATCTTTCTTCGTATGGTTCCCTCTATTACATGTTAAGCTGTAAAATCCCTTGGGAGTCTAGCGTACATTTGTAGTACATGCTCTACTTCCATTATCCATTTCATTAAGTCACCAGCTTTCTTCGTATGTCATCGTGGCACTTGTACTTTCGGTAACCATTCTGTTTCTTGTGCACACTTCTTGTCTTTTCTGTTTTCTATCAAAATTATAATCCACCATAAATACTCAAAAACGTTCAATTAACACGTTTTCTTGATTAAATTTTCACTTTCGTCACTTTCCTTGATCTAGATGGACAGTAATTCCCTATTATCACTTCTTAAAATTATAATGACTCACAGTAACATCGAAAAAAATACGATGATGCTCATGCTTCCTCCTGCGAGGCTGCTTGATGCTTCGGGTGATCCTTTTTGGTGTTGTCCTACTACGGATCCTAGGCTTCCTTCGGGAGAGATGTCCACGAAATGCAGTATCCGGGTCCCTATTTGGGCGCCAGTTAACAAACACGCGGCTTGGGGTTGGATTCGTTGCTTCGCTGCTTGCTTGATGGTGGCTTGGAGTATCTGATGTTAGACGGTTTATCAGGGAATTCCAATACGGGTCTAGGGATGCATGTGTCTGAATAGCCTGGATACAGATGACCAGGTAAAGGTGCATGACGATAGTTGGTGAATTGTTTTACAACAGTATGCTGGCTGGATGTGAAGGACATTCTTGCAAGCATTTGCAAGAAACCTGGAAAGCGCACAAAAATTCTTGCAATTTGCAAACTACTGTCAGTTTGCTTAGCGAGTGTATGTAGTCATAGCGACACCGTAAGTGTTTTCATGAGTTACCGTAGCTGCAAAAGTAAATAACTTGGCAACGAACTCACGCTTGCAAATGTGATTTTAGTTGTTGCAAATGTGATTTGAGTGCTTGGCAAAATTTTGCGCTTGCAAAATACACCGTTGCCAGGCGCCTTTATATAGTAAAATTTACTTAATCCTAATTCTTCCTTTCTCCTTTCTTCTTACTATTGTCCTTTTACGTGTGCACATAGGTTTTCGATCGTTGTTGTTTTAGGATGTATTCGGATACGTTTGTATGTACCTTGATTTGCCAATGGCGGTTGCATTGTGCAATCCTACCATTAGCGATTCTAATGGTGAATATTCCAAATATCATAATATTTTAGGCGTCTTATGCGTTTATAGCCGATTTCCGCTATATCCTATTGTGTCATTATGCGCATACGTTGATGAATTGTATATAATTGTATTAATTACTGTTCGGTTTTTTGGAAAACCCATTGTGCCGCTATTGCTTGTGCGGTTTTCCCTTATTTTATGGCCGACGCGCTTGTTTCCAGACTCGTATATCGCACCCATCGAAGATCATATGTTTATTTGGGCAAACGATAACAATTCTTCCACAAATTACATGTATTGACGATTAGTACTTCAAACCGATCCGTTGCGTTCGCAACATTCTCCCCTTTGTAATTCATCCTGATGAATTACACCTAATCACGAGGTTTGAAATGCCGCTTTGAAATGCCGGTTGATCGTTCAGTTCTATTGATTCAGCTTCTGTGGTATTTGATTTTTTCGCATTTGATCGTTTGAAATAAATAACTATCAAGCTTAGTTACGCTTAGTGTTCCGCAGATTAGTAAAGTACAAAGTATTATAAGAACTTTGTGATCCGAAGTGAATCCAGTAGGGCTGTGTTCTAAAGTATCATATTTAATGAAATAATGTTTAACTTTATTTTCCTTTGCTACCTCTGCGGATATATCCTGGTTTGTCGAGTAAAGGGTACATCCTGTATCCATTTCTATAAGAGCCGCGTGACACGTCAATTTAATTGTGCGTTCGTTGCATTTGAAATGTATGTTATTTAAATCACTAGTGTAATAAAGCACCGAGTTGGCTTCTTTCATATAATGCATTCTAATATATGAGTTAGGTAATATCTCGGTTTTACAATTGGATGTTACTTCGTTGAACAATTTTTGTGTTAAGCAATTTCGCGCTACTATCGATTCGTTCAACATAATTACACGCTTGCCAACTCTGTCGGGAACAGGATATGCTTTAAACACTTCATATGGTTTGTCCTCCATAACTAAAACGAATAACGTTATCGTTATGTTTCCCGATTCTTCTTGTACTTTAATTTGTGGTTTTCTATAAACCGTATAGCCGCTTGGAATGTTTTCGTGAAATTCATTAAGAATTTTTTCTTCTTCTTCTTGAGCTAGAGGCTCAACTCTCAACATTTTTATATTTTTCTTCAATGTTTGATATCATTTGATGTGCTACCAGTGTTAGTTCTAACAATCTGATTTTTGCAAGAACGTGTTTATTCTTCGTATCGGCATCCTGGATTTCTTGTTCCAAGTGTGATGTCTTGTTTTTGCAAATTACTTCCGTGTTTTTAGAATGCTCATGAACTGCATTTAAACTTCGTAATAGTTCTTTAAACTTAATTTGTTCGATTGTTTGTAATTTACTTAGTTCTTCCTTGACTTCGTCTCCGCCAACTAACATGTCTTTCATAAAACCCAAAATTCCACCACTAGGCTTATTTCTTGACGTTATGCGTACTTGTCGTTCAACGTGTACGCTTTGTTGTCGTATCATGGCTATTGCATCGCCAAGATTGGTTTTCCTTGCTTCCCGTAGATCCTTGATATTGAGATAAAGTTCATTCAAATCATACCCCATTTGATGCATCATTCCATTGTCGTCTTTTGGCTTGATGTCCGTCGATATTTTCTTCTGTATCAGTCCTCGCTGCACTAAACATGTCCCAATATGATTAAATAGGATTCCACCTTCGTCCACTTTAAACGTGTTGGCAGGAACTGCAATCGTGAGGACAGTCATCAGCAGTATTACTATGTTCGCCCAGGTACATGGTGATATACGACGTTTGCTAGCTCTCTTGGTTACCTTAGGTGAATGGATTTCAGGTACGGGTTTTGTGTGTGGATGTGGGTGTGTTGTTTATGTGGAGCAATTGTTCCTTTTGTGTTACGTCGATGATCGCTACTTTAATTGCTGGTCTTTTCAAAATCCCATTCACTGTTTTTACCTCTACTGACCGTATCTGCTCATCTGGTGCTAGATGCACGCTTACAACTCTACCCTTTGGCCGGCATCCCGGCGGCATGTTGTCTTCTATTATTACGACCACGTCGTCCAATTTGATGGCCTCTATTTTATTTGTCCACTTGTTTCTCTTTATCAAGGTGGACAGGTATTCCTTTTTCCACCGATCCCAAAATATTTTTGCGTTGTGTTGAACCATCTTGAATTGCTTCCTGTCGACATGCTGAGTATTTATGGTATATGGTGGAACCGAATCCACTCCTCTGCCTATGAGGAAATGAAATGGAGTTAGTATACCATCCTTGTCCGTCGATAATAGATTGTGCGTCAATAGCTTCAATTTGTATTAACGTTGTTCTTAGTGTTTCAGGTGCGGGTTTCCGATTTTTCCACTGGTCATTCATAAATCGTAGAGCCTTTTTAATGATCTGAATGAGCCTTCCAAGGCCACACCAAAGTGTGGTGCGGCTGGTGGATTGAAATGCCATTCTATTTCGTGTTGCAGTGCTGCATTCTTTTCCATGCGTTGATTCACTTCCTCAATAAGTCGTTTAAGCACTTTCTCGGCTCCAACGAAATTCGTTCCGTTGTTGCTGTATAAGTGCGCAATTCTTCCGCGTCGATGTTGAAAGTTTCTTAGACACACTAGAAAACTGTCTGTATCAAGTTTTTCTGCCATCTCGATATGTAAAGCTCTTGTCGACATTCATGTAAAAATGCACCCCCGTCTTTTTTCAGTTGATCAACATGGGCAACATGGGCCGAAGTAATCTATTCCGGAATGTAGGAAAGGTGGATTGTAAGGGTTACACCTAAAGGCTGGTAGCGATGCCATCATCGGAGCTTTCGGGGTTGCCGCATATAGAATGCATCTTTGACAGCAGCTTTTCACATTTTTTAACAAGTTTCTGATATTAACGATAAAGAATGTTTGTCGTAGTGCTGCTATTCCCACATTATCGGCTTGATGGAGATATTTTTCGTGGTAGCTTCTCACAATCATTTTCACTATTCTCTCCTTGTTGAGACGCAGAATTGGGGTTCTTGCACTTTTCGGAATTGCGNGAAGAAGAAAATGTAGCAATTGGTGCCATCTATCGACCACAGGTCAAAGATTGGCGATCCGTTGGAGCTTTCGCGAATAGCTCCGGCCACAGACATGGTAGCGATTAGTGGTGCATGGACGAAATGTAGCCACAAGTGCCATCTAGCCATGGCCAGAAGAAAGTTTGGCGATATCTTGGATACCGGCGGAGCTATGGGGCAAAGTTGGGCCAAAAATGAGGAAAATTTTACGGTTTTACAAACAGCGTATGGAACTTGGTTCCTCGATGAATAAATCACTTTTCACTATGCGAAAACCTCCTTACAATTTAATAGCAATTGTAAAAAAAAAATCAAATTCAGGCCACATTGCATAGTCTCCGAACCACCCTGTACGAAAAATTGACACGCAGATGAGTGACCGTGAGTGGGGGGGGTCGTGTTTCAGACTTTAGCCAAATATGAATCATAGAACATGAGAACTTGCTCCAAACATCAGGCGTATTTCATCTGCTATGACAAAAAAAATTGACCGCAAGCACTTGAAATCTGAATTGAGAATAGTTCGTTCTTCTTGCGGATTTCAAAGTTGGTCAAGGTCAATGTCAACCTGGCAATCGTGGTTTGGAGTTACTTATTTTCAACCATCTAAAATTTCCAATTTACTATCCTTTTGAGCAACGGACGTTGGAATTGCGCACAATAATTCTACTACATTCGCCAAAATAGGGAAAACTCAAATATGTAAAATTTTCATGCAAGTCTTAGAAAATTCCGTTTGTGGCGCACTGGGGGTCTCTTCAATCCGGATTCCATGATGTGCCATTGTCAATCATGGAAAAGGAATATTTTCGGAGCGCATGACATGTATTCCGTTTGCTACAACCAATAGAAATAGTAACTTGTGGAATAAAGTGTGTAAGCAAATTCCAAAATTCCTTAACCTTCACCGATAACGAATGAGATCAATTTAACGGCGTATATTAATGGATGTTTTCAATGGTTTACAAAAATGGCCTCAATGGTGGTCCATTTGCCTGGTGTTGCCTGGTGTTGGCCTCAATGGTGGTCCATTTGCCTGGATGGGCATCACCTTTGGTATTGATTTCCCTTTCCTTCCTTTTGTTGTGGCATACGACTTGAACAGGTCTTGACTAACCATTGCTTGCTTTTCCTGACTTTATTTACCCGTAGGATTGACTGTAATCCTGCTTACGGGGGTTCGACCAGAATGTGAATTGATCCTCGGTCCTGTGGTGCGCTACCATATTCAGCAATTCCCGCAAAGTAGGCTTAAATTTGTACAACAACCAAAAACGACATCAACCTGGTGAACATGCAGGGTTCGATGATCGAACTCTGATATTGGAAAATTCAAGATTTACAACACTCACTGGTGAAAACGGGTATGCTAACACTGCAGTAACACTGCGTTAAGCGATAGATAAAGATAATACGTAAAATGAGTGAAAAGTTGATAGCAAGATATATGTGTGTGTAGTCGGCCCGGTGTACATGCGGCGCTTTACAGGACAGAAACTGATATCTACTCCGAATCGTCTCGGAAAGCCAGAAATCCTTCTAAAGCTTTAATGTCACTGAAGAAAGCTGACGAGAGTTAGATTATGTTATTTTAGGCAGGCACGATTTATTTCTTCTTCTAGGCGCGTGTCTACGTGCGCCAAAATATTAGTCCTTTATCTAACCTCTTGTTGCTTGCTACTGTTCTTCCTTTTTGGCTTGCTACTGAATTCTCCCTTGACCTCTCACGCACCACGCTATTATCCCACACTCGTATCGCTCTCTGCGATCGTGAGTGGTAGGTCCTGCTGACAACAAGTGTCGGAATGCAGCGGTACGCATGTGTGTAGGAGTGTGAGTGTCACGCGGTGACCAATAATTCTGTTTATAAGTTGTTGAAAATAAAACAGCAAGACAGTTGCTGCCTGGACTTCAAAAAGGAAACAAGCGTTATTTGCTTTCCTACATGGGGGCTCGTCCGGGAACAGAATTCCGCGAATAAGTGTATTGTGCTTTGTGCGCTGTGGTAAACACTTCGCGTGTTGAGAGTGTACTGTGTGTACGCTGATTACGCTGTGTGCGTTGTGTACTGTGTGTACGCTGATTACGCTGTGTGCGTTGTGTACTGTGTGTACGTTGGGTTAGTGTGCTGTGTGCACGCCGGTTTTGCTGTGTGCGTTGCGTGTAGTGCGTGTTGCGCGCGTCGGTAGAAAGTTCGATAACACGTGTCCATTAACCAAAAATGCGCAAGTGTGAAACGGCCGGATTGCCAACAGCCGGTACCAAGGAAGATCTGGCAAAGCGGTTGGTCGACGCTGGCCTGGAAAACATGGAAGGTGATCCCGAGAAGGATCCCATGAGTTCCACCGGTTATCTCGATGCTGAAACGATGCCAGCCGTTAGCACAGCATTGGTGCAAAAAACGGATCATGTCCATCCATACTCCTTTCGCGACGTAGAAGATGGCATAGAGACGTTTGGCGAGGACATCAGTCGAGACGTAAACGAGTGGATCGCCGATTTTGAGAGCGTGGCTAACATTGCCGGGTGGTCAAAGAGTCAAATGTTTACCAGGTCCTGAAAGAAGCTCGTGAAAACGGCTAGGAAATTCGCGACTACTTTGCGTGATATTAAACACTATGATCAGCTACGTGACGCACTAATTAGAGAATTCGGAACCATCGTCAGGGGAAAGGATGTTCACCGGAAACTTGCATCGCGTGTGAAAAGAAAAAATGAAAATATGTTGGATTACATATACGAGATGCAAAGGATTGCGGCGAGTATCTAACTCGACCAGGATAATTTGATCGAGTACATAGTTGACGGTGTGACCACGGAGGTCAAAACTCGAGCGTTGCTGTATCGAGCTAAAACAATAGAGGGTTTGAAAGAAGAGCTCGTGTTGCTGGAGCGAGCCGAGAGAAAAACCGAAAAACCATTTCTTAGAAATCCACAATCGGCAACGGAAGCTATACCACAAAATACATGTTATAATTGTGGTGAAATGGATCATTTTCGTAAGGACTGTAAGAAGGTTGAAAGTGTTCCGAAAAAAGAAAATACAAAAGAGAAAAAAACAAAGTGCTATTCGTGCGGTGACAGTGGGCACATTTCGACAGCTTGCCCGAAAAAGTTGAAACCAGCAGTGAACAATATAACTAGTCGATACCCGACAATTTCTGTGAAAATTGACGGACACTCCTTCGATGGAATGATCGACACGGGCAGCGATGTGACATTGTTACGCGAAGACGTGGTGCAAACAATTCGGCGGAAGTATAAGAACAGTAATCGAATTGTTCGCGGGTATGGCGGAGAGCGTCAGTGTTTTAGAGGAGAGCTATTCGTAGAAGCCGAAGTTGGTATCGTAAAAAGAAAAATTAACTTTCTTGTGGTTCTGTGTAAGGCAATCGACACACAGGTACTGATCGGTATGGATTTCCTCAACACAGTGGAGTATGTTATCTCTAATAGTGTGGTAGAGATACGTGAGAAAAATGATCATTGTGATCAAGACGACGAACAATGGATACATCGTTTGGATTGCGTTGTGCAAGAATCGTTGGACGTTCCCAGTAAGTACGAGAAAGAGGTGCTGACCATAGTATCGGACTATGAGAGTGGGAAGTTGTGTGATGATTCCTTTGAAAACGACAAAACCGTAAGTGAAATGAGGATCAAATTACACGACGATGAAATTGTGTGTGCGCGACCTCGTCGCTTAGCTCCGTTGGAAAAGCAAATCGTGAAGGAGCAAGTGCGTGAGTGGATTAAAGATGGAATTGTTCGACCATCGTTTAGTCCGTACTCCATTGCGGTTGTTGTTGTGCCAAAAAAAGGAGGAAAACATCGCGTGTGCATCGATTATCGCGAGTTGAACAAAAAGATAGAGCGCGACAAATACCCGACACCGAACATTGAAGATCAAATTGATGCATTGGCTGAGGCGCGTGTGTATACAACGCTTGATTTAAAAAATTCATATTTTCACGTGAAGCTTAGTGCGGAAAGTTGTAAATATACCTCGTTTATTACAACAGAAGGACAATATGAATTCCTGAGAGCACCATTCGGGTTGTGTACAAGCGGCAGTTCGTTTTGCAGATTTATCAATTCAGTGTTCAAGGAATTGATCGACGCGGGTGAATTTTTGTCGTATATCGATGACATTATTATTCCGTCCAGGAGTGAGGACGAAGGGCTCGTCAAGCTACGACGTGTTATGGAGCTAGCTGCAAAGGCTAATCTGCAGTTTAATTGGAGAAAATGTGCTTTCTTGAAAAGGCGCGTTGAATACCTCGGTTATTCTGTGTATGAAGGGAAAATCGAGCCATCGCAAGAAAAGATTGAGAAGGTGCGACATTTTCCGAAGCCAAGAACGGTTAAGGCATTGCAACGATTTCTTGGACTGGCAAGCTATTTTCGGAAATTTGTTCCGGATTTTGCCAAACGATCGCGTTCGTTGACCATGCTGCTGAAGAAGAATGCTGAGTTCGTCTTTAATGCTGATGCTGATTGTGCATTTGAGGACCTGAAAGCAGCGTTATCGCAGTATCCAGTGCTGATGATTTTCAAGCCCGGTGTGGAAACTGAAGTTCACACAGACGCTAGCAAGGAAGGGCTAGCGGGAATCTTGATGCAGCGGTCGGTAGAAGATGGATTATTCCACCCCTGTTATTTTTACAGTCGCGTAACGAACAGTGCGGAGCGGAATTATCATTCGTATGATTTGGAAGCATTAGCGGTCGTGGAATCGTTGAAAAAATTCAGGTATTACCTTTTAGGACAAAAGGTTACGGTCATAACAGATTGTATTGCATTCAAGCAATCGATGTCGAAAGTAAATCCAAATGCAAGAGTCGCTAGATGGTTCGTTGTGTTGTCAGAGTTCGATTATCAGATTCAACATCGATCGGCTGAAANTGTTAAGACTCCGCATGAGCCTATCACCAACGTCTACGAGATACAATTGAGAAATAAGCCAATGTTTGTCCCTAACCTCTGCCTTATATAGCCCTAGCCGATGATTCTATTTCCTTAGCTATCAGTTGAGGGGGAACTCCGATATATCCGCATTCCACGATGGTGGCTTCCGTTGGGGTGATCGCGATGTTGGGGGAGACTTCTAGCTTCTACGGATGTCTCTGCATTCCACGACGGATACTTCCTGTAGGGTTGATCGCGATGTTGGGGGAAACTTGTAGCTTCTACGGATGTCTCTGCATTCCACAATCCTTTAGGGGTGATCGCGATGTTGGGGGAGACTTGCACTTTCTAGGGGTGTCTCCACATTCCACGACGGATACTTCCTGTAGGGTGATCGCGATGTTGAGGGATTTCTGTTATCGCGTATGTAGCTGCATTCCACACATTATCCCTCTCGATGTGCGAAGGTCTTTCCAAGGAGGGGCTCACAGTGTTGGGGTCGATCGATAGTGCTGATGACTCATGATACCCAATCATGTAACTATATATTTCAAATGCAAAAAAAATCTAAAAAGTAATCAAATGCAAATATATATTTCATATTTTCACGTGAAGCTTAGTGCGGAAAGTTGTAAATATACGTCGTTTATTACAACAGAAGTACAATATGAATTCCTGAGAACACCATTCGGGTTGTGTACAAGCGGCAGTTCGTTTTGCAAATTTATCAGTTCAGTGTTCAAGGAATTGATCGACGCGGGTGAAACTCTGTCGTATATCGATGACATTATTATTCCGTCCAAGAGCGAGGACGAAGGGCTCGTCAAGCTACGACATGTTATGGAGCTTGAGCTTATTGAGAAGATGCGACATTTTCCGAAGCCAAGAACGGTTAAGGCATTGTAACGGTTTCTTGGACTGGCAAGCTATTTGCGGAAATTTGTTCCGGATTTTGAAAAAAACAATCGCGTTCGTTGACCATGCTGCTGAAGAAGGGTGCTGAGTTCGTCTTTAATGCTGATGCTGATCCTGCATTTGAGGACACCAAAGCAGCGTTGTCACAATATCCAATGCTGATGATTTTCAAGGTCGGTGTGGAAACTGAAGTTCACACAGACGCTAGCAAGGAAGGGCTAGCGGGAATCTTGATGCAGCGGTCGGTAGAGGATGGATTATTTCACCCCTGTTATTTTTACAGTCGTGTAACGAACAGTGCGGAGCGGAATTATCATTCGTATGATTTGGAGGCATTAGCGGTCGTGGAGTCGTTGAAGAAATTCAGGTATTACCTTTTAGGACAAAAGGTTACGGTCATAACAGTTTCGGTCATAACGGGTTTCATATTGTTAACGGCGTGTTATACAAGACAGAACATGGTAAAGAAAAAGTTGTCATACCAACACAAATCGAGTCGAGTATCATTAGGGAAGCTCATGAGCAAAGTCATTTTAGTGTTAAAAAGACAAAAGAACGTTTATCGGATGATTACTATATTGCTGATATAGAGTCCAAAATAAGGAAATGCGTTGATAATTGCGTTAGGTGTATTGTGAGTGAGAGGAAACGTGGTAAGGCTGAAGGTGAGCCTAAACCTATCCCAAAGGGGGAGTTGCCCCTCGATACTTTCCATGTGGATCATTTGGGTCCGATGCCTTCGACACGTAAATCATAAAATTATCTTTTTACTATAGTGGACGCATTTACAAAGTACGTATGGTTATTCCCAACAAAAACAACAAATGCGGAAGAAGTGGTTAAAAAGTTGAAGATAGTTTCAGAAATATTAAAAACTATTGTGCGGAACGCGAAATTGAATTACATACAATTGTAACGGGTGTCCCCCGAGGAAATGGACAAGTGGAGAGTCTTCTTCTTCTTCTTGGCTTAACGACCTTACTGGTCATGCCGGCCATTTCTGGCTTACTAGACTTATCTTACCACGTAGCCGGATAGTCAGTCCTTGCTACGGAGGGACGGTCTGGATGGGATTTGAACCCGGTCCGGCCGTGTGGACTGGCGCCGTTATCACATACACCACCGGGCCGCCCCCACAAGTGGAGAGTATCCACAGGATTATTATATCTGCTTTGGCGGAATTATCGATTCAGAACCCAGAAGAATGGTTTAAGCATGTCAGTAACGTTCAGATTGCGATTAATAATAGTTGGCAGCGTGAAATACGAATGACACCTTTTGAACTTTTAACAGGAGTAAAAATGAAAACTAAAGCAGATATTGTTATACACGACATTTCGGAAGAGGAATTACAAAATGGATTTGTAAATGATCGGGCTGAGTTAAGAAAGTTAGCTAGCCAAGGAATCGAAAGGATTCAGCAAGAATATTTGGTCTTACAATTTGCGTCATAAACCGGTACGTAAATATCAAATAGGAGATTTGGTGGGTGTACCAGTGACCCAATTTGGGGTAGGACGTAAAGTGAAGGCTAAATTTTATGGACCTTATAGAATTTCAAAAGTACTTCCTAATGATCGGATAGAAGTAAAGAAATTAGACCAGGAATTAGAAGGTCCACAAGTAACGACAACAGCCACCGATTGCGTGAAACCATGGAACAATTATGGTGATTAGAATGTGTCTAAATCTTTCTTTCAGGTGGAAAAACAGTCAGGAAAAGCCGTGTAGGAGTGTGAGTGTCACTCGGTGACAAATAATTTAGATTTAGTATAACGAGGACAGTTGCTGCCTGGACTTCAAAAAGGAAACAAGTGTGATTTGTCTTCCTACACACACACACATATATGTGGCAGCTGTACCACTTGTAGTGTGCCGCTCTGTAACATACCGCACACAATTGCGCATACTTAACTTATGCGTACACTAACACTTCTAATACTTCTTCCTCTACTATTAATAATTTAATATTTTCTTTACGCACTATTGAACTAATACCTACTAATTAATTATTAACCTACTTACTAATACACATATATCGTTAAGTAATTCTTGTAATAAAATTTAGTCTAGTCTCAGAGCTGAATACGATCGGTTGT
>STHE01000009.1:805365-816553 GCA_016170035.1 Anopheles funestus-like sensu Spillings et al. (2009) | reverse complement strand
GAACCCCATCCCACCGTCCGCTTCGCAGAACGCCGGCAGTTTTTTTTACCTGTTCGTCGCATGATGAGCGTATGTGCAATAAAAAAAGGGATCGTATGTATTTCCTGGTAATTATTTCGTTCACGGTCGTGGTGTGTTCGGGACGAGGGTGTCCCGAATGCAGCAATAGGAAAGAAAGGGAAAGCGAGAAAGAAAAAAAAGTCGAAGGAAAGAACGGGACAAAATAAAGCTAATTTGGCTTCCAAGGCTTATTATAAATAAGCTTGCGAGCTTCCATGCTTGCAAGCTTGCATGCTCATATGCAAGCGTACATACGCCCGCCCCCTATACCCGATTCCCCCACCCCCGCGAACGATCCACGAACGAGGCTTACTAAGTTGCTAGTAAGCCTTTAATAAGCCGGCTAATAAGCCTCGATGTCGTACGACTTTTGCCAAGTGGGAAATAAGCTTGCGAGCTTCCATGCTTGCAAGCTTGCATGCTCGTATGCAAGCGTACATACGCCCCGTCCCCTATACCCGATTCCCCCACCCCCGCGAACGATCCACGAACGAGGCTTACTAAGTTGCTAGTAAGCCTTTAATAAGCCGGCTAATAAGCCTCGATGTCGTACGACTTTTGCCAAGTGGGTTTTTACAAAAATCGTTCAATTTCAATTAATTAGCGAATTTTCTTCCAGCAATTGTGTTTTTCCGGGTCTTTTCAAACAATATCAACAGCGTAAGTCGGTTAAGGATTAACCGCTCGAATCATTTACCTAGGCCATCAATCAAGCAGATCGGTCGCATGGAACCCGGACTCCCCGGATCTCTACCAATCTTTGGTAGTAGCACAAGGTGCTGGTGCTTCCAGGGATCTGGGAATGTCCCAGCATCGAAGCATCGCTGGTAAACCTCTCTAAAAGCCTCCGGTTGCTGCTGAAAGGCTGAAGCGAGAGCAACATTCGGTATGCCATCA
Organism: Anopheles funestus-like sensu Spillings et al. (2009); assembly: GCA_016170035.1. NCBI lineage: Eukaryota > Metazoa > Arthropoda > Insecta > Diptera > Culicidae > Anopheles > Anopheles funestus-like sensu Spillings et al. (2009). The sequence goes on along the minus strand of STHE01000009.1, from coordinate 815,596 downwards.
GGTCCAGGAGCTTTTGTAGATTTCAGACCCGTCGCAAGCGCATGAATTTTCCCTATTGTGATGATGGCACTCTCTGTATACTTTCGTGCCCATCGATTGATGGCCATTGTGCGGGTGGATGTTCTGTTACCGACTATTTCCCTGGGACGCACAGGACATGTCACCTGCGCTGTGCGGTTTGCCTTGATGAGTTTAAGAATCTGCTGTGCCATCCCAACCGGCATGGATCAAAAATATCATTAGGGTAGTAAGTATTCCTTAATCACAGCCAGCTGGCCCAGGACATGCTGATGCAGACTGCTCGGAACGAAGGCTGCGACATAGTGTTGATCGCCGATCCATACCGGATCCCGGAGAACAACGGTAACTGGGTCGCGGATCCGACGGGCAGAGTTGCAGCAGTATCGACAGGAAGATACCCTATCCAACGCATAATCGAGAATCGGCGGGATTGCTTCGTGGTAGTCGAAATGGGTGGTATCGTTTTCTGCTCCGTGTATCTACCTCCTGTGGGGTCCGATTTATCAGTGGAGGATTATCGACGCAAATGGACCGAAATTGCGTCGGTGATTCCGCGGAATCGGAACACCGTGATCGACGGGGACGTCAACGCCTGGTCAGGAGCGTGGGGAATGGAACGCAGACAAAACGATGGAGAACGAGTTCATAGGGGAGCAGTGGTGATGGATGCTATGGCATCACTTGAGCTGGTCTTGTTGAACCGGGGCAACCGGCCAACCTGGAGCAGCAACAGTGGCCGTAGTTCCATTATCGACGTTTCCTTCTGCAGCGCGTCTCTTCTGGGGGAAAATAACTGGCGAGTCTGCGACGAAAATCCAAGTGACCACAATACCATCAAGTTTGCGGTCGGGAGGACGACGACGCAGCGTAACCTGGGACGCAGTGCACAGCAGGCTTCGGAGAGCAGATGGGCAACCCGGTATTTCAACAAGGACTTGTTCGTTGAAATTTTGGGGTCATTGGACATCTACAACCGCACCCTCTTGGCGGACGAGTTGACGGAGGCAATTTCAACCGCCTGCGACGCGACGATGCCGAGATTGCCAGCAGCACGGGGAGGACGACGATCGGTGTACTGGTGGAATAACGAGATTTCCCAGTTACGTCGCACTTACATCGGGATGCGGAGAAGACTCAGGCGAGCCCGAACGGAAGAGCAGCGACTGGACCGGCGTCCGGCGTACACAGCAGCGAGAGCAGCACTGGAGCAAGCGGTCAAGCGGAGCAAGAAGGAGCAGGGTGATCAACTTCCGGAACAGCTGGGGCCCCACGGATTCGGGCCAGGCTACAAAATCCGGAGGCAGATGTGGCAAGGAGCCCGAGTACCGATGGAACGGGATCCAGCCAAGCTGCAGCACATCGTTGGCGAACTTTTTCCGGTGCAACCGCCCATGGAATGGCCCACAGCAACAGGATTGACGGACGAGGACACGGCACGGGATGCCGTTACCGAGGGCGAGCTGGTGAGCATTGCAAAATCGCTCAATCCCCAGCGTGCCCCAGGAGACGACAACATTCCGAACGTGGCCTTGATTGCGGCGATGACGGCGTTTCCACGCGTCTTCATGAGAACGTTCCAGCATTACATCGNTAGTTCGGTCCGATCTATGGTATCGTAGGCCGCCTAAAAGTCAATGAACAGAAGGTGCGTAGGGATCTGATGCTCTCGGCACTTCTGGAGGATCTGCCGTAGAGTAAAGATTTGGTCGGCGGTCGATTTGCCTCCAACAAATCCAGCTTGGTAGCTTCCGACGAAATCTGTGGCAAGGGGCGCAAGTCTGTAGAAAAGTATTCGGGACAGGATCTTGTAGGCAGCATTCAGGACTGTGATGGCTCGGAAGTTAGCACAGTCCAGTCTGTCGCCCTTTTTGTACACTGGGTGTATGACACCCAGCTTCCACTCGTCCGGTAGTTCTTCCTGGTCCCAAATCCTTACGATCAGCCGATGCATAAGCGCGGCAAGCCTCTCCGGGCCCATCTTGAACAACTCTGCCACCAGCCTATCGCTGCCAGCTGACTTGTTATGTTTCAGCTGTTTGATGGCACTGATGACTTCGTTCAAGGATGGCGGGGGCACTTCGTCATCCTGCTGGCTGTCGCAATACTGCTCTCCTCTGCTTCCTGCGCCTGGTTCGGTCTCTCCTGTATCTGCTCCGTTAAGGTGTCGAAGTAGCACTTCCACCTGTCGATCACCTCTCGCTCGTCCGACAGGATATCTCCCTCCTCGTTGCGGCACATAGCGGTTATGGGAGTAAAACCGCCTCGTGCCGCATTCAGCATCCTGTAGAACTTACGAGTGTCCCCCGACTGGTATAGCTGCTGCATCAGTTGCTCATCCGACTCTTCGAAGCTGTGCTTCTTGTCCTGGAAGAGTCGGGTCTGCTGCCTTCTCAGTCGTCTGTAGTCTTCCACGTTCTGTCTGGTCTCGCGCTGGAGCATGCGAGTACGCGCTGCGTTCTTCTCGGATAGTGCTCGCCTGCACTCATCATCAAACCATTCCTTCCTCCGGTTACGTGTTACGCGGCCAATAGTTCGATCGGCCGTGCTGCTGATGGCTTGTTCCATCATACGCCAATGGTCATTGAGGGACATCGCCTCGAAGGTGCTGTCCTCCGGCAACGCTTCCCCAAGCGTGGTCGCGAAGTCCCTCGCCACATCAGCTTGCCGCAACCGATCTATGTCGAGCCTTGGGGTGGGTTGATAGCGCAGCTTATTGGCTGCGCACAGTTTCTGGCGTAACTTAACCATAACCAGGAAATGGTCTGACTCGACGTTTGCTCCCCTGTACGTACGTACGTCGATAATATCCGAAAAGTGCCTTCCATCGATGAGAACGTGGTCAATCTGGGAATATGTCTGCTGTGGTAATCTCCAGGTGTAGCTGAAGCGTGGTGCGTGCTGGAAGAAGGTGCTGCGAATGGTCATGTGCTTGGAGGAGGCGAAGTTTATTAGGCGAAGCCCATTGTCGTTCGTCAGCTGGTGGGCGCTGAAACTACCTATCATGGGTTTGTATGCCTCCTCCCGTCGGACCTGAGCGTTAAAGTCTCCGATGACGATCTTGACGTCGTGTTGTGGGCAGCGGTCGTACTCCCTCTCCAGCTGCGTATAGAATAACTCCTTATCGTCATCGGTGCTTCCAAGGTGCGGTTGAAGAACCTTCCACGAACCCTCAAACTGCACATCCGTTCGTTGATCGGCCACCAACCGATTACTCTCTTTCGCATCGCACCTATGACCAGGAACGCTGTACCGAGTTCATGTTTTTCACCACCGCTCTGGTAGATCATGCAATCACTGCGGTAAGGGCGCTCCATAACTCCTTTCCAGCGCACCTCCTGAAGTGCTACTATACCGAAGCCGCGGGCCGTCACCTCGTCCGAAAGAATGCCGGTACTTCCGGGTGCTGTGAGGGATCTGCAGTTCCATGTCCCGAGTTTCCAATCGTAGTCCTTGTTCAGTAGCGTGGGTCGATATCTGTTAATCCGATTCGAAGTGTCTTGGTGTCTGTTTTGTCACGGATGAAATGATTTATTTAGTGCACTTCACTTAAAACTTTTCTTCTCCCTACGTTGTGTTGTTTTTGCGTGTCCTTATTGCGGCGCGAGGCCAGAGTCTTCCCCGTTGCGGCCAAAGCCCGAGAACGTCTTCCTTCTCGTGGGGCTAAAGCCAGAGAGCGTCTTCCTTCCTCGATGGGGCTAAAGCCAGAGAGCGTCTTCCTCCTCGTGGGGCTAAAGCCAGAGAGCGTCTTCCTTCCTCGATGGGGCTAAAGCCAGAGAGCGTCTTCCTTCCTTGATGGGGCTAAAGCTAGAGAGCGTCTTCCTTCCTCGGTGAGGCTAAAGCCAGAGAGAGTCTTCCTTCCTCGATGGGCCTAAAGCCAGAGAGCGTCTTCCTTCCTCGATGGGCCTAAAGCCAGAGAGCGTCTTCCTCGATGGGGCTAGCGGGCTGCTGGACCGGTGCTGCTGCTTCCACTTCAGACCGAACACTTTTTTTTTTATTTAGATTATAGAGGTTTTGAGTCCCTAGGACTACATTCACCTCTCTACTGTTTACAAAAAGTGGCTAAAAGCTAAAAATAAGCTATTGAACGGAACTATTGCGGTTGTGGCTGAATACATATTAAAGCTATTGATTAAATTTCTTTATAAAGGTGGCTGATGCGTAAAAATCGAATAAGGCGTTTCTCTTGTACTTTATCAGGTGATAGAATTGTGGTGAAGTCGGTGTCTAGTTGGCAGGTGGCTCGGTGTGTCGTGTATCCGTGGCAATCGGTGAGGATGTGGCGGACAGTGATGTCAACGCCGCAATAACTGCAGAGTGCAGGACTGGATTTGTCGAGGATGTAAGAGTGGGTCAGGCGGGTGTGGCCTATCCGAAGGCGGGACAGGATTCGTTGATGATGGCTGGAATCGGTATCGTCCCATGAAGCGGTAGTTTGCTTGATGGAACGAAGGTTTGCGGAGGGGTCTACGTTGTTCCAGGTGCAGTTCCAGTGTTGAGAGACTATGGTGTTGGTGAAGCGAATGGCATCTCGGCGGGAGAGGATGTTGTGTGTTATATCTGGATTTAGTCGACCTCGGTTGGCCAGACGATCGGCTTTCTCGTTTCCACGAATTCCGGAATGACCAGGAATCCAGCAGAAAACGATTATCGGGGATGCAGGAATGGCGTCAAGGAGCTGGATGTAGGGATCTTTGGAGGTGCCGTGTTCCAGGGCGGCCAGGACACTGGCACTGTCGGAAAAAATGACGTTCGGTCGGTCGGTCCGTAGTCCTTCGTCGGCGGCTAATAGGATTGCTGTTGCTTCGGCGGAGAAAATTGAAGTGTGGTTAGGTAGTTTAATGGCGCAGTTATCTGAATTGGAATGGATCCAAAGCCAGCTGAGTCCAGATGAACGGAGCCGTCTGTAAAGATATGGTGAAAATGTGTGTATTTAGACTGTATTAAATGAGTGAAAGTGCTATTCGCGATGTGGGTGCTTTTTCCGGTTCCCCGGAGTGAGCGGTTGAGTTCCCAGTCTATTGCAGGTGAACGTTTACTACCAGGGACGAATACCCTGGCGGGTGGAATTCATGATCCGCGGAAGTTGGTGGTTGGTGAGTGTCTGTAATTCCGTATTGGCTCTGGCGATGAGTGCAGTTGCGTCGATGCCTTTCTCAAGGATACGAGCTGCAGCTGCAACGAGTTTGTTGGTGATGATGTGCTGCAGCGGAAGGAGGCCGCTTTCACACAGGAGGGATTTGGTCGGGCTGGTACAGAAGGCACCAGTGGAGTAGCGGATGGATAAGTGGTACAGGGGTGCTATTCTCTTCTCGAAGTTTGCTCGCTCGCGGGAAACAATCTCGATGCCGTAGAGTAGCTTTGGTAGGAGCCAGGCGTTGATGATGCGATTCAGGATTGAGCGGGAAGCCCGAGCTTTCCCAGTTCCGAGCATCCGGAACAGATTGAGTCGGCTGTTTGCTTCCTTCTTAATCCTGTTGGAATGAGTAATAAAGGAAAGACGTCTATCGAAGGTTACGCCGAGCATGTCGGTTGTCCGTGTGTCGGGTATAGGTGTGTTATTAAATTTGATTGGTCTACGGGATGTACAGGGAGTGTGTTTACATATGTGAAGGATTTTGGATTTGGTGTGAGATATCTCATAACCCGTCCATCTTGCCCACTGCCGAATCTTGTCCACTCCTGCTTGCAGAAGTTTACGAGATCCGTGAGTAGAACGAGACGAGGAGGCCAGGATGATATCGTCGGCGTAGAGAAAAGCTTGGATTTCTGTAGGAATAGAACAAAAAAGGGATTCCATGCTAATAAGGAAGAGGGTGGGAGAGAGAATGGCACCTTGCAGAACACCATTTTCCAGTGTGTAGGGGTTGCATAGATCAGTTCCTATTAATACTCTAAATGTGCGGTCCGTAAGGAAGGTTTCAATGAACTTGGTTAGAAGTCCACCAAAGCCCCAGTGGGACAGCTGTTCAAGGATGGCATGACGCCAGGTACGGTCAAAAGCTTTGCTAAGGTCTATTATTGCTAGGTCTATGTGATGGTCTCTACTTGTGGCTGTTTCTAAGATATCGTCCAGTCTGGCAAAGTACGTTTCCGTACCTCTACCCCACCGGAACGCATGCTGGTTAGTGCTAATAAGGTTGCGGTCTTCTAATTCTTGTGCCAATCTACGGTTTACCATTCTTTCAAGCTCCTTAGCTGTACAGTTAAGGCGTGAGATTGGACGGTAATTGTCTATTTCATTATTGGATTTTTTGGGTTTGGGTATTGGTACAGTAAGGCTACATTTCCAGTCCGCCGGGATATTCCCGGTGGACCAGATACTATTGTAAATGTTAAGGAGTTTTAATTTGGCTAGTGGGGGAAGGTTTTAAAGTAACGGATATCCTATGTTGTAAGGGCCGGAAGATTTCCCCCGACATTTTCTAAGTGCCCAATTAAGTTCTTCTAAGGAAAAAGTTCTATTGTATTTATGGTTAGTTGCATCTATTTGAGGAAGCGGAATTTGTTCTGTGGTTAGTTTGTGTTTGCGGAATTGTGGTGAAAAGTTTTCTGTAGCCGAGACATTTGCAAAGTGTTTAGCAAATGCTTCAGGCACTTCAGCAGGTGGAATTGTGGTGGTGGGATCGGAGGGTTGTATAAGAGTGATAGGTGTGTAGGAGCGCTTGTTACGGCCCGAGAGCACACTCACCCGCCGCCAAAGCTCCTTACAGGTTAGGAGAGGGTTGATGTCAGTAATAAACTGATTCCAACTACTCTCTTTAGCTGTATGGATGGCTTTTTTGGCGAGGCGGTTGGCTTCCCGATACCGTTCTGCAAGGACGGGAGTAAAAAAGTTATCAGGGATTAGGCTGGCTCGGCGGAAACGGTGCAAGGCAGTGCAACGAGCTTTAATGGCCCGCGCAACTGTCTCATTCCACCATGGGACATTTCTACGGGAGGATCCATTACCTTTAGTACGAGGGATGCTAAGCGAGGCTGCTATGATTTCTATGGTTTTTATAAAGTGGGAAATGGGAAGGGTTTCGTCAAGGGGAAGATTGAAGCGTATTTCGGTTTGATACTTTTCTCAATCCGCCTCCTCGTACTTCCAACGAGGTCGAACAAGGGAAGGCTGAGAGCGAAAAGTACTGCGGATAAAAAGTGGGTAATGGTCGCTATTGTGTGTGTCGATGTCTACGTCAACATGGAATTGTGGGGCCATAGAAGATGACACCGCACAGTAATCTAGTATGGAACTATTGCCGAAGGAAGGGGAAACACGAGTTGGGGTTTGATTGTGGAGAACTTGTAAATCTAAGTTAGTAAATAGTCCATCTAAGAGGTTGCCACGGGAATTTGTTAGAGGACAACCGCATGAGCTATGTTGGGCGTTAAGATCGCCCAGGAGAATCAGTGGTTGGGAGAGTTAAGAGAGTAGAGCAGGAAGATTGGTTTGTATAGGAGGTAGGTTGAGTGAGGGAGATAGATATATCGAAACAATGGTAGCTTTTAGCGGGGAAGCTATTTGTACTGCTACTGATGGGATAGTAGTGGTTAGGTCAATTCTTTTAGAGGAGATATGTTTAAGTACGCCTAAACATACATTATGTTGTGAAGTGGTAGGGTGAATGTTAAAAAACCAATTATATCTATCGAATGGAGTGTAAGATAGAGATGGAATGGTTTGGGTTTCTTGTAGTGTAATTATGCTTGGGTTATGTTTAACATTGACGAACTTAAACTCCTCATAGTTAGACTTTATGCTTCTAATGTTCCAGGATAGTGCAAAAATGGGAGTTTGGTTAGTAATGCTATTTTGGTTTATCGGATCACCCAAAATAAAATGGGGAAGGGATTAAAACGTGGACTTGAATGAAGAGAAGCGGTTAAACGGTGGAAAGGAAAAGGGAATTAACTAGGTTTCTTTTTCTTTTTGGTTCTAGAGGAAGGAGCGGGTGAGTGGGATGGGATAGAGGTGGGGGTGGGGTGATGAGGAGAAAGAGGGGAAAGGTTGATGGGGGAGATGGGGGTTTCCTTTTCCGAGGAAAGAGAGCCCTTGTTCCCGCGGGCTCGCTTGCGGGTGATGGAGGTGGTGGAGGTGGTAGATGTCGAGTCGTCAGAGTCGGTCAGGGTCGCGTCGGTTTCAGATTAAGTTTCGCTACTTTGTTTTTTGTTATTTTTGTTCATTTGTTTCATAATGTTATTCATTTGTTTTTGTTGTGCGATTAGTTGGTTAGTAAGATTTTGTAAGTTAGTGTTAGAAAATTTCGGATTCTTTTCTAACTATAAAGACTTTTTTTGCCAAACACCGCTCTATGGTGCGCCAAAAAATTGGTCTTTATTCGCGTGCGTATTGAAAAGAGAGCCTCCGTAGGCGCATCCTGCGGTTTTTATACGAGTTTTTCTTACATCCTAGTTTCTTCTTCTCCTGACATCCCTATTTTCTCCTATCTTTTGACAGGTCGTTGGGACCTGATCTTCCTTCCTTTATAAGGTTCCAACAGTTAGTGTTCAAGGTTGCGATTAGTGCTTGTTGTTGTTTATTTTCGGCTTGGAGGGCGTTAATAATCGAGTCTTTTTCGTTAGTTGTTGTTTGTTGTGCGAATGTGAGTCGTTGTTGTACAGGGGAAGGAACTACTGGGGAGGATACACATCTACGAGCTTCAGCGAACGAGCAATGGTTATCTACTTTATATTTAACGATCGCTTCTTCTTGTAAATACCGTGGACAGGAACGGGAGAAGGCGTTGTGGGGTCCTTTGCAGTTCAAACACACGGGATCGACGATGCATTCTCCGTGGGCTGGTGTACCGCAGTTGGAACAATTTTGCGCTACCTTGCAGCTCATTTTGGTGTGACCATATTGGGTACAGTTGTAGCACATCATAGGTTTCGGGTAATACGGGCGGGTGGAAACTTGTAGAGCACCAAGGCGGATGGTTGCAGGGATGGTGGTGGCGTTAATGCGGAGCAGGAAGATATTGGTGGGCACTATTTCATTGTTTATTTTACGCGTGAATCGGCGAACTGACACTACACGTTGATCTTTTAGCTCGTTAAGGATAATATCGTCACTCACTTCTTTAAGATCCGGGGAGTAAATGACACACTGAACACTATTTAGGGTTGCATGCGGGGTAACACTGACACTGGTTCCGTCAATGAGTTTGGTGAGGGATAGGAGGGTTTGGAATTGGCGGGCACTACGTGTTTTCAGGAGGAGTTTTTTACCGTTGTCAATAATTTTGCCGGGCTCGGAAAGCTCACCAGCAAGAGAGGAAATAGATTTACCGACAATAAAAGGGTTCTTAGGGAGGGGAGAGTCGTCGGTGGTTTGGAGAACAAGGAATTTCATATCACCATTTTCATTGCTTTTGTCCATCCACTCGGGAACGGGCCTTTTATTCCGAGAGGGACCACCGAGAGGTGGATAATCCCTCTCGAGGGAAAATGGGCCTGACATATTAATGCCGGGCCCAGAAAAAATAATTAAAAAAGTGGACAACCACTCTCAAATTTTCCTGTAATGCACGGCGCGAAAAAATAAATCACCCACACTACAAAGAACTCTTAATCAAACGGGTTAATTATCCGAGAAAAAACGATTTCTTTAGCTCAGCACACAAAAGTTATGAAATCGGCTTAAACTAAACTACGCTTAAAACTGTATTTATGGCACACCACGGCACAGAATCCACGAGCACTTTTACCCCCGGGTACAAAATCACCAGGTGAAAGTGTAGCAGGGGTACGCAGGGTAGCAACACTGCACAGCACACGAGATAGCAGCACGACTAGGTAGCACACACAAATCCAGCACTAATCTCACAAACACAGTTCACGGGTAGGAGCACTTGAAAAACACGTCCGACCAGGTCAAAGTTATGTTTATGAAATGAGAGACCGAACACTAATCTTCCTCGCCCCTCGCTCCTCCTTTTATAGCACTTTTCGGATCACGCGCGCGCACTCGAGAACGCTTCGCTGGTGCACTTGAGAACGCTTCGCTCGCGTAGCATAGTTGTGAATATAATGATTTTTTTGTTTTGTACACAACATACCGGCCGCCTTGAAATACTTAGTTTTTTCAACAGCTATTCGTTTGCACACTCTAAAGGGCAAATCTTGGATACTGCTCTTTTGAGGATGCCGCTTTTAGTACGCAAAGTTGCCACACGGTTGACTCCATCCGATCCTGGATGTAATTGGATGATTCTAGCTAGTGGCCATT
>STHE01000009.1:582806-596742 GCA_016170035.1 Anopheles funestus-like sensu Spillings et al. (2009) | reverse complement strand
GAATTGCTCGTAGTGGAAGAGCAGGAAGAAAGGTGCTGCGGGGCGCGCCGCACGGGATTCGGGTGAGTACTTTCCTTCGTAGACTGATGATTCATCGATATGGACTCTAATATCCGCATTTTTCTTTGTAGGAAATCTATTAGCGTTGCGTAGTCAGGTGTATCGAGCGTGGAAGCATGATCCTCCCAGTTCTTCAACGTTTCCTCAGGCAGTTTTGTGCACAACACATACTCCAGAATAGTGCTCCACTGTTCAGTTGGCTCACCCAACTGGTGGAGCATTTTCACATGTCTGTCGAAATCATCGACCAGCCTATGCAGTGCTGCATTGGATTCCTTTTGCACTCTCGACATGTTGAACATGGCTTGCAAATGCCTCTTTTTTTGTAAATACTCATTGGCATAGCGATCGACCAATGATTTCCATGCAATGGAGTAATTTGAGGAACACAACGGGATGGAATCTAGCAGCCTAGCAGCTTCTCCTTTCAGTGCTGCTCGCAGATAGTGAAACTTTTGGATATCCAGCACTTCGGTGTTGTTGTGAATAAGTGCTTCAAAAGTGTCACGAAACGTTGCCCATTGCATTTCATTACCGTCGAATTCAGGCAACGAAATTCTTGGCAATCTTAGCTCCGACGCTGCAACGCGATTCGATGATGACGCGATGGCTACGCGCGGCGTCGGTTGCATTAGTGCTTGGAGGCTTGCTCTCACAGCCATTATAGCATCCTCCATCGTGGCGCGTAAATGGCTTTCAAGCGCGCGTTCCTCCGGTGCAGCACCATTTTCAATCATCTGCTGCACACCGTCGTATTCGACTGAAACTCGTTCAACTTCCGCGGCATAAAAAGGCACTTTAAGCTCGTCGCGCGCCGGAACGAAATTTGCAGCAAATGCAGCAGCACGTTGAATCTTCTCCTCCAACGTCACTCTTCTGGAACGCAAGTCGGCTGGTGATGCCATTGAACCGACGCCAATGCTCACAGTGATGGCCGGTCAAACGACAAAAAAACACAAAATTCGAGAGGACGAGTTCACAACCAAAAAACTCAACACCACAAATTTCCACAAGCAGCCAACAGTCAATAATCACGATCAACAATCACGGTACACGTACAGTTCGTTACAGATAGCTGACAACTTTCAACGAATAATACAAGTGTTCACACTCAGCGTAATAGTGCAATCTTGCAACACGCAGCAATGATCACTTTAAGAAACCGAAATCAATTTCACTCCGAAAGAATATATCCTGGTCACGGCACCAANTGCGGTAAGAGAATACATACTTCGAGCGCACTAAATGCCAATTTGTGAGCCATGCCAAATTGATATTAATTATCTATCTTATTTAAGTTAATTTAAGTTAATTGATATAAAATAATGGTACCTACTTAACCTTTTTTTGTTATTTTTTAAAATCATTTCCTATTTGAAGCTTTAGAACATATGTATGTGAGTGAAAATGCGACACGTTTACGCATAGATCCATGGAAAATAAATTTGGAAATTAATTTAGTAAAAATTCACGGCGCTTATTTCAGTTCTTATTAAATGCTCTACAACTACTTAGATAAGTTATATGTGTTCATTTCTTAACACATATTTAATTTTTATTAGCTAGCGATTTAGCTATTTCCGATAATAGGATAGACACATTGTCGAAGTGCTCGTTAGACTCTTCTAGAGCTTTTGTGGCTACATTTCTTGAGCATTAATAGCGCTTTCATGAACTTCAATGCTTATTTCTCCATCATCTGAAGCATTGCTTTGTTTGTTCCTCAATTCTTCTCAAAAAGAAGTCCTCAATTCTTCGGTGTTCTTTCGCTTCCGACCTCTTCTGAATGTTTTTGGCAGATTAGCACTTTTAACGATCCGTGAGGGAATTGACTCCAAATGATCTTGATTATCCCCATCGTTATTTGTTTGCTCCTTGTGGTTATTATTATTGTTGTTATGATTGGCGGTGCTCTGGTAGTTATTTATCTCTGTTGGTGGTGGATGGTAGCCATGTGATTTGCCCGTATTGCCCACTATTGTTAAATTTAAGTTGGTGAGGTTTGAAACTCTCTCTTTCAACTCATTCAGAGGCTTAAGGCGCTCCGGCCCACCACCAGTTGCATGAATGGAATTGTTGTTAAGCCGCAATTTTTTCTTCATAGCACACTTGTAGTCAAACCAAACACGTTTCCATGTGGCAGTGGGTCTAACTAGCGGCCCTAATGCATTTAGATTTTCCGCCAAGTCGGTCCAGAATCGGGTTTGAATGCTCTGGCGATGTCTGGAGCAGTTTCCATCATATCGACCATTTTTTCATATTGCACTCTAGTAGTGCGTCCTTCAACGTTTTCCCTGAAAATCGAATATAAAATATTGGTTAAAAAGGTATTCTGTCTGTTATGAACACGCTCCTATTTATTCGTTCCGTTCTAAACTTACATGTTATACGATTTTCTACTGGTGGTAGTAATTTCCGTAGCAATCAAATGACGGAAAGTCGCTTGAGTTATGTTTGCTTTTGTTTGGCACAGGTAATGCAAATTTTTGGTTTCACAAAGGTGGAGGAGGAGCAGGACGGCATGCTGGTTCTATTCATTATCGAATGGAAACCCTTGAAAAAAAATCGAGTAGTCGGGTATTCCACAGAACGAAGAACGATGACCTAACTCCGTCTACCTCACAAATACCAACGAACGTGACGCACGTTGGTAGGATCAGATACGAAGTTTTTTATATTTATTTATTTTTTTATTAAAAACAATTGTTCCATCGGAACATTCTATCTTAAAAATTGAAGATTTGTGGGAACAAACCTTGAAGTACCGCCACGAAAAGCGTGCTAGACGTATTTTTTCCCAATTTATGGCCGTCTGCTCTGCAGCTTCAGCCTTCAAAGGAGAATTGGTATGTAAATGCCCGCAAGAAGTAGGAATATATTTGCTCAAATTGATATTTTTCAGATCTCTTTCTAGTTCGAATTGATCAATCCAACTGCTGGTAAATTCAAAGATATATGGAATATAACCCAACCAAAAATATTGGAAAAATATCAACTGGATTTCAAGTTCATTAAAAATGACCTGATTAAATCACTGTGCGTCGTCCGGGAAAAAAAATTCGATCAGAGGAGTCAAGCGAACCCGTGAAGACGACCACAAAGAGGATGAATCGCGTAAATTAAATCCTTTACATGGAATAATTGATTGGATTGATGTAAGTTACGTGGGTTAAAGTAAGGTTTCTATTAGAGCGCACCTGCAAAATTTCAAGAGTCATAATAGTTCAATGGCGGTTCACGATGTTTAATAATACTACAGAAACTCATTTGCGCATCATCAAAGCGAACATTAACCAAATGCTTTTCCTCGCAGATTTTGTTGATAGACGTGGTTTAACTAATACCGAAATTTACAGTCAAAATAAACCACTTGATTTATGTGTTAATTTTTTAAATTGAATACTTTTGTGACACCCTTTTTCATTGTTTTTAGTTCGAGATGTCATTTCCGATTAGAGATGAGAATAACGACTCTTTTCAGTGAGTCAGCTCAGAGTGAATAAGTCGTTATTAGGAGTCAGCTCGTTTAACGACTCATTTCGGAGTCATAAAAAACCCGGCATAAACGTGCGAGTTAAGGTTCGGTCATTTTACTCACTCATGAGTGTAAGCATGTAGCCGTGGTGAGTCGAGTTGCTAAAAGAGTAAATACGTGAGTTGAAACGAAAATGAGTTGAAACGAAAATGAATTACAACAAAAATGAGTTGAAACAAAAATGAGTGAATGAATAAATATCCTACAAGTATCCCGTTTCATGTCCATGCCGATCAGACTAACCCACTTGTTCGCTTATACAGGTTTGATAGTTAGGCAGAGCGAGAAGTATATTCATTTGGCTAATTTGGGTATTGTACACATCTATTGCGTTTCAACTCTTGTGTATCAAACGTTTCGTTTCAACTCATTTTCGTTTCAACTCACGTATTTACTCTTTTAGCAACTCGACTCACCACGGCTACATGTTTACACTCATGAGTGAGTAAGTGAAAAAAGAATCGCTAAAACTCATCGTGATGAGTGAACGAAACTCGTTCACTACAACGTTTCAAATCACTATCTCACTCTTACTCACTTTGCACATCTCTATTTCCGATGCCTGATGTCCCACGTATTATAATTGTTGTGAAATTTACTGTTAGCTATAATTTTTAAATGTTACAGGAATTATCTTTGAACTACGACGAAGGAACTTAACCACGAACTATAAACACACACTACTTGACGCTATAAGGATTGACAATAAGGGACTGTTGCGTTTGTATTTCATGTAAGTATTTCGCCCTACGTTGTGTAATTATTATTTTAAGAATCCCGACACTTTCGCTAATTGCGCTCGCGCTATCTTTATGTCTGCCTGCCTTTGGCTCTAGCTCTTGACTGCGACTGTCCCGCTCAACGGTCCTAGCAACCGTGCTGCCAAAACCTACTTTTCTTCAGCCGATTCTAAACTGTCAAAAAAACTTCAAAACATCCGTTAACTCCTGCATTCCAGTTCTAACATAGCGGCCACCTAAATTTCCAAAATTTATAAATTCATAACTATTTCTCATTTACCCGTTCAAATGGGAGAAGGCTAAGCCTACTCGCTGGCCTCTTATAAACGCCATTCATTGTCCTCACACTTACTACACGCACCACACCATCCGGGCCAGGGAACACTTCCACAATGCGACCCAACGGCCAATGGTGCGGAGTCTTCCCATCTTCCTTAAGCAACACCATCTGTCCTACTTCTAGCTTTACTGTTGGCTTGCCGCGTTGATTTTCGTTATGAAGCTCACTGAAATATTCCCTGCGCCAACGCGCCCAATGATTCTGAACAACTTGTCGCATCTCATCATAACGTTTCAATCTGTTCACTGGTACCCCACCAACATCAGGCTCTGGTAAAGCATTCATCGGTGCACCGATCAGAAAGTGCCCTGGCGTCAGCACATCAAGCTCCTCCGGATCGTCCGACAGCGGTGTTAAAGGCCTGCTATTAAGCTGCGCTTCAACCTGAGCCAATACCGTCGACATCTCACCAAACGTCAATCGCCGATCGCCAACAACCTTCAGAAGGACGCGTTTAGCCGCCTTTACCGCCGCCTCCCAAAGGCCGCCAAAGTTAGGTGCATGGGGTGGGATGAAGTGCCACGCAATACCAGTGTCAACCGCGTAATTCGAAATACTGTCCTTGGCCGAATCGCAGTTCAACAAAGCAAAGAAATCATCTATCACCTTGCATGCACCTTGAAAATTAAGTCCGTTGTCAGAATAGACCTCGCTAGGCAATCCTCTTCTTGCCACGAACCGACGAAACGCCGCCAAGAATGCCTGTGTTGATAAAGACTCCACCAATTCGATATGCACGGCCTTTGTCGAAAAACACACCAAAATGCAGATGTATGCTTTTTCAGCTGCTGCTCTACGATGTACCGGCTTCAAATAAATAGGTCCGCAGTAATCGACCCCCACGATCGAAAATGGTCGAGCTGGCGTAATACGTGACACTGGCATCTGTCCTTGAGGTTGCTGAACTAATACTGGACTCATCCGATAGCAAACCGGACAGCTTTTACACAAACTGTTGACCAAAGATCGTCCTTGCACTGGCCAAAAATCTCTTCGGAGTGCACTTAGAGTTGCAGTTGGCCCACTATGAAGCGCCAATCGATGATAATATTCTGCTGCGAGCTTAGTGAACCGAGATTTCTTAGGTAGCGCGAATGGAAATCTGATACAACCTTGCATGGCCTTAGCGCGATTCAGGCGGCCACCAACGCGAATCAAACCATCGCTGTCCAAAAAAGGTCCCAACGTCTTCAACGGTGATCTGGGTCGTACTTGCTGCCCAGCAGATAGCTCTTTAATATCCGATGCAAAATACGCCCCTTGCTCCATTTTTACGATAAGCAGTTTTGCTCCTACCAGCTCGCTAAGCAACAAAACCCTTCCTTGATGACCAACAGGTTTACGTTGACAACGACGAATGAATCTCACGCAGTAAGCAGTTATCCGCAGTAATTTGCCATAGCTGGAAAACCTATCACACCAGTCAACACGATCGGAACTTACTGCGACCACCACCGACCTTTTGCGCCGCTCTAATAACTCCTCATCTGGAGCTTCCATTGCATTACTGACGTGCCACTCTTCTTGGGACAGTTGTAACCACGGCGGTCCATGAAACCACAACCTTGAAGTTAACAAATCTTTGGGCATTGCTCCCCGTGAAACAACATCAGCCGGATTGTCAACACCTTTCACATGCTTCCATTTACAGAAATGCGTCAACTCTTGTATCTCCGAAACTCTGTTCGCCACGTACGTCGCCCAAGAATAAGATGGTGCACGAATCCAATGTAGCACAATAGTAGCGTCCGTCCACATGAAAATTTCCGCTTCCGTGAACTTTAACGCTTGCGCTACCATCTTTTGCAACTTGGCTGCAAGCAAGGCTCCACAAAGCTCTAATCGAGCCAAACTGACTCTCTTCAGAGGGGCAGGACGAGATTTGTCTGCGAGCAATTCAACCATCGTTTTTCCGTTGGCATCAACCGACCTAAGATACACGCATGCTCCATAAGCAGCCTCGGATGCGTCAGAAAAACATTGCAGCTGAACAGCAGCAGGATCATCCACAGAAGCATAGCGCGAAAATTTCACCTCCTTCAGCAATACAAGCTGCGATTGAAAAGCATATCATCGCTCCTGCATATCCGCCGGTATCTCCTCATCCCAATCACTAGTTGCCAGCCATAATGATTGCATATTTATTTTGGCCCAAGATGTCACAGGAGCCACCAAACCCAATGGGTCATATATTCGTGCTACCAAAGAGTATACCTTTCTGCGGGACCAATTCTCACGACTTACTGGAATGTTAGAGTCAATGTACAACTCATCCGTTCGCGGTAGCCATGCAATGCCAAGGGTTTTGATAGGCTCTTCAGGATCCTCAAACGTCTTCACTTCAGCTGACGACATAGCTTCGGACGGAACGTTGCACAAAACGCCTCTTTTATTAGAATTCCATTTAGTCAAATGGAATCCACCGCTGCTTAATAACTTGGATAGCTCGGCCTGCAGTTCTGTGGCTTCCTCCTCACTTTCGGCACCGCCGATATAGTCGTCGACATAAAAATCTTCAAGCAATGCCCGCTTAGCCAAACGAAATCCATCACCCTCGTCGTGTGCCAATTGATGCAGCACTCTTATGGCTAAAAAGGAGGACGGGGCTAGACCAAACGTCACGCGTTGCAACTCGTACACTGCTAAGGGCTGATCTGAGGAGTTGCGCCACAGTATTCGCTGGAAGGATGTGTGTTCCGGATGTACTTTGACTTGTAAATACATTTGCTTGATGTCAGCGACTAAGGCCACAGGCTTCATGCGAAATCTCAGCAGTAACGTCAGCAGATTGTCCTGAATCACTGGACCAGTCATCAAANTTTGCCTGTATTGCCCACTATTGTTAAATTTAAGTTAGTGAGGTTTGAAATTCTCTCTTCCAACTCATTCAGAGGCTTAAGGCGGCACGGTCCACCACCAGTTGCATGAATAGAATTGTTGTTAAGCCGCAATTTTTTCTTCACAGCACACTTGTAATCAAACCAAACACGTTTCCATGTGGCAGTGGGTCTAATTGGCGGCCCTAATGCATTTAGATTTTCCGCCAAGTCAGTCCAGAATCGGGTTTGATCGCCTTTAAACAATGCTCTGGCGATGTCTGGAGCAGTTTCCATCATATCGACCATTTTTTCATATTGCACTCTAGTAGTGCGTCCTTCAACGTTTTCCCTGAAAATCGAATATAAAATATTGATTAAAAAGGTATTCTGTGTGTTATGAACACGCTCCTATTTATTCGTTACGTTCTAAACTTACATTTTATGCGATTTTCTACTGGTGATAGTAATTTCCGTAGCAATCAAATGACGGAAAGTTGCTTGAGTTATATTTGCTTCCGTTTGGCTCATGTAATGCAAATTTTTGACATTCCGTTTCATGACAAGCCTACATCGATTTTTAAACGTCTTTCGAGCCAAACGGAAAGTCAAACGGAATGACATAATACGAAAGGCAACTTTTTGTGACGTTTGAAAAGATGTTTGCGTTTCATAATAGCCCTGTATGTCTTCTATCCTTGGGATGGGATGTTCGTCAATAATCATCCGGGGGTTTACGGTAGGTTTGTAGTTGCCGGTGATTCGAATGTTCCCGTTATTTTTTACTACAATATGAGTCGGTGAAGCCCATTCGGAATAATCGACTCTTTCGTAAAAGCCTGCAGCAATTTTTTTATCTAACTCAGCGGCGTACCGTTCTCGAAGCGCAAGTGGAACATCTCTTGCTTTGGAAAATATTGGCGAAGCTCCGGGTTTCAAATGTATTTTAGCCGGGGGACCAATGAGCTTTCCAGGAATGTCGCTAAACACATCGCTGTAACACTCTAGCAATTCATTTAGCTTGGACTTTTGGTTAGCTGATATTACATTATCGGTAATGGATTTGATGGGCACGTCTGGAGCAAACATAGCCTTCAGCTCAAGGTGATCTGCGAACTGAGCTATCCATTCCCTACCAAATAGTGGCTCGGAAGTTCCAGATACAACATACAAATTCAGCTTCCGTTGTGCATCTCCTATAGCCACGTTCACTGGTACACGTCCCAAGCAGGTGACACGGTGTCCCGAGTAGCTACAAAATTGTCGATCAGATGGAAGTAGACCATACTGCTGTTTAAATGTTCGGAGCCTGTCCTCAGAAATAATGCCACATGGGGCTCCTGTATCCAGCTCCATGTTTAAAGCCTGTCCATCGATCTGCACTTGGATCATTTTCTTGTCAGCTAGTGTTGCTGATTTGACAGCGTTGAGCGTTTGTACTAAATCGAATTTAGAGACTCTACGATTATGCGTGTTATCGGATCTACATACCTTTGCAATGTGACCTTTTTTGTTGCATTTGTTGCAACGGGCATCACGAAATCGGCACTAGTTTCGCAAATGGTTACCTCCGTAACCATTACACGCATTTGGTTCCGTAGTGACATTTGGCCACTGATTGCCCTTAGGTGACGATTGCCGTAACGATTTGCTAGGCTTGTGGCTAGTCGGAAGCGCTTGTGTTTTCTTCGTTTTCGGTCGTTCGTATCCCAGCTTGTTGGTCGGTTCCGCTGTTTTTGAACTGGTGCTGACCTCTTGAGAAGTGTTGTGGGTAGCTTCTAATGTATTCGCGATCTCGTAGGCCTCTTTAAAGGTGGTCGGATTCTTAGCGATTACCTCGTCACAGATGTCTCGCTCTATTAACCCGTGAAGGAGTTGCTCGATGAGCATGCGATCCAAAAAACTACCGTATTCACAATGGGCAGCTCCTTGTTTCAGGCGAAGTGTGTACTGTGCAATGGTCTCCTCTTTGTTCTGCGTTATCTGCCGAAACTAGATGCTTTCGACAAACTTGTTGCGTTTCGTGTCGAAATGCGTTTCGTGTCGAAATGCGTTTCGAGCGTCTGTCGCAGCTCCTTGTAGGTGACGTTTTCTGGAATCTCAGGTGCAATCAAGAATTTCTGTGCGTTATTCAGCTCCGTTCTCATGTGGACCCTTGCGTATACGGCATACTTTTCAACAGGGATTCCGTGCAGCTGCAGAGCCCATTCCATTCGGTTGAAATAGACGCAGACGGTGCCTTCGTTGGTCTGATAGGGTGCATGGGTGAATCGAGGTGCGGACGGTTTACTTTCTTGGCTTGCTTGTACTGCTGTAGTACCGATAGCAGTTTGCAACGCTTCCGCATTCATAGCGGAAAGCGAAGCCATAGCCGAAGGATCAAACGTTGCCATTGTTTGTCAGATCACTGTTCTTGCTTCTAAAGACGGTATCCCACTTCTGACACCAATTTTTCGTTACTCGTTTCGTTTTTCGTTACTTCAGTTTAATAACTTTATTCATGCAAAATGGGATCGGCTTACAGCACTCTGGTTCAATAGAAAAAAGGCGCGAACAACTGCGCATCAGTTGTCACGGTGACACATGTCAAAATTGAGAGTTCGCGGCTACACTCACAGCTTACATACGCCGCGGTTCCACATACATAATACTTAAATTTCCAAAAATTTCCAAAATTGTCTACGCATGCTAAGCGCGTTATGAGTATGTTTGGATCAACATATGGTTGTGAACAACTGTTTTCAATCATGAACCTTATCAAAAATGAAAGACGCACAAGACTTGGAGATGCAAGATTGAAAAATTACATAAGAGTTGCAGTTTCATCAATCACTCCAAATTTAGACAATATTATTGAAACTCATCAATCTCAAGTGTCTCATTAGATGTAATGTTACATGAAATTTGAACTATGAACGTATATATCTTCTCCTCGTGTTGTGCCTTTCATTGGAACTAACTCTAGCAAATCCTTAGTTATGTTGTAATTGCTATCTATGCCCCTTATAAGCACTGCCAATTGTGAATTGTCTCCTATATCACAGCTTTCGTCCAGAGCTACAGAACACCATTCAAATTGTTCTATGCGTAATTTGAGTGTTTGAACTATATTGTTATAGAATAACAACGGAGTCGGTAGTTGTTCACCCCTGACGTAACGTAACTGACAGTAGACGAGCGTGACGTTACCGAAGGGGTGCCCAAGCAAAAAGTTTCGACTTGTCAAAAGCAAATGCCGGAATGTCTCCCTCTAAACAGTATCCCGTGCCTGCTCGCACTTACACTGAGCGAGAGTCGGTCAGAAAGCTCGAGCCGTNTGGCTCGGTGGCAGAGTTCATGGGACACTGGTGAGCTCGGGAGGTTTTTATATTCGATCACTCCTAAAGTGACCTTGAAGCCTTGGTTCCATGGCATCTCAGGAGATCGTGCGTTCATTCGAATGATGTCTAGACTTAGGTCTAATCACTTCGCATTGGGCGCACATCTGCAGCGTATAGAACAGGTCGACTCCAAAGTATGTGGCTGCGGCCTCGGATACCACGACATAGATCATCTTCTATGGTCTTGTGAGGAGTACGAGGCTGCTCGACCCGCCTTGTTGAACGCAGTCCGTGGTATTGGGAGGTTGCCGGACATCCCGGTTCGGGACCTGCTGGGGGACGGTGACGTGGCTTACCTGAGAGCCATCTTTGGTTTTTGCCGTGCGAACGGATTATTAGTGTGATCCCCTCTCCTTAAATCTTACTGTTGGTTTGTCTTATACGTGTTGTACCTCGCTTGTATGAATGATGAATGAATGGATGGATGAATGAAAGAAAGTGTAAATGAGTACGATGTATGAAGGGTTTGGTACACGAAAGAAGTTGCAACGACCGACGCTAACAAACCAGCAGAAAGGGAGAAGGAGGCTACGAAAGAAACCCCCAATATCAGACACAACCAAGAACGTGGAAAACGATCAAGAACCCAGCTACCATCAGGACCTTGCGCATGGACTACGGAACACATAGCAACAAAACAGCCCATATGATCTCAGCTCACGATAAGACCCTCGCCACGAATACGACCCTGACTTTGGATGACGGAATAACACGCAACGATACAACCGAGCACACCCGGGATAAGGTGCCCTTTCACGGCTCGGAGGAAGAAAAGCCTCCCAGCTAAAGTGAAAGGTGTTATATTCTATTTATAAGTTAGAAATAAGCAATACGGCCAGGCCGTTCTTTATGAATAAAAAAAAAATAATAATAATAATAATAATAGTGTTCGAGTCGGCGTGAACTGCGCCTGTCTGGAAAGGTTTATCCGAAAACTCGCATAAACTACACTGTGGGTGAAGTAAAGAGTATTGTCCGACATTTAAAAAAAAAGTGCACTCGCAACCCGAAAATTTGTCGAGGTTCAGAATAGTTTTAAAATATTTTTGAAGAACAAAAAGTAGCTCTTGGTGTCTGTAAAGATATTTTGAATATAAATTTTAATTTGGTTAACAAGGATTGGATAATTATGGAACAATCTGTAAGCATCCTTAAGTTTTTTGATTAAGCAACCAAACACGTATCAGCACAGAAGTCTACTACATTGTCGAAACGGGGTTCCTAATCAGAGTTTTATTAAAACAGGGTAAAGGGTTTCAAATTCGAACAGCAAACTTAGAATAAGAAGTAGATATGTTGGTATCTAAACTGATCCAGGGCATTGAATCACGGTTTGAGCTTATGAAAAATGACCATCTGGTAACGAAAACAATGGTTCTTGATCCACGCATTTGATTGATGAAAGTGATGAGCGATACGATGCTACCGATACTGCAATTGCAGAATTAGACAGATACTTATGGGCACCTCGATTAGCATTCGAAGAAGATCCACTTATTTGGTGGAAAAGAGAAGCCACAATCTATAAAAAACTGTACTTAATAGGAGAAAAAAACATTCTGTGTACAAGCGTCGTCCTTTCCGTGTGAACGTATATTTTCTAAGGCCTGGGTCTATGAAAATGTTGCGGCAACATTTGTTCCCAAATCGTATGGGAGAAATGTCAAATTCTTGCTGCGGGAACAGTTTTGTTGCAAAAGAAACAAATCGATTTGATTCATCTTCGAATGTTGCCGCAAAAAAACTATACATATACCTTGGTATTTCGTTGGCTCACCTCATTATTGTACAGCTTCACTTGAGATTTACTGTCAAAACAAATACAAAGGAAATAAATTCTGTGCAATTCAATTCATAGAGCGGCTGTGAAGAGCGTGTTGCTGAAAGAACGACGGTATAGAATCGAAGTAAGAAGATATTTATGAAATTAGTCCGAAAGTTTACGAAACATACAACCGTTTCATTAAAAAGAAGTTTGGAATGAAAGTTTGGGATGAACTTGAAGAGTTATTACATGTTCTGGGTATGTATACATAAATTGTTGTGCAAATTGTTTTAAAGAAGATTGTTATAGTAGATGAAACTAGTGAAAATTTTGAAATTCAATGAGATATGAAGTGATTCCAGAAAAATAAGTCGATATGAATGCTTCCCACATTTGATCGCATTCCCCTGCGCCCTAGCTTTTGTGGGTACATCATTTTACGAAGCACAGTTGATTCTTAGTATTTTAACCCTACTGGTGAAATAATACATATGGCATTGCTGTTCGTTGGGCAATTGGATTCATGCACATCATAATTGTGGTTTGGAAATATATGTGTCGTGTATAGATATAATTGTAGTTATTTATTTTCAACCTAATAAATAGTGCATGTGCTTGCATACTGCCATAATGCACTCCAACTATAAATATCGTTTAGCATTTCTCTCTTCTATTTTCGAGTGCTTGCAAACCAAAAAATAAGCAAGCAGTCTAATTGGATGGATGTAAGGTTGAACCAAACAACATTTCCAAGTGCATATATTTAACAATAGTGTATATCGTTTACCCCTATATTCATTGTAAATTTGAAATACTTCAAAATATGTTTTTAAATTTCTTTTATTAATAGTTCAATTGAACTGTTTCTCCGTGTACCATGTAACTCTTAAAATTGTCTCTAATAGCATATGCTAGGCGGCTGCTTCGATTGTAAGCTCTATTACTATTAGAGGGCGTAGACCATACCGGTATGTCGTTCCACTGCTGCGTTTCTGAAGTCGCTCGTCTATCAATGCAAATATTGTGTAACACGCACATTGTTTTTACAATAGTATCAACATTGTTTGGAGATATTTGTATCATGTTGTAAAAACATCTCCATTTTGTGGCCAAAATGCCAAAAGCATATTCCACTGTCCTTCTAGCTCTGCTCAATGATGTGTTAAATAACTCTTTCTCTTCGTCCAAACCACTACCGTATGGTCTCATCAAATATGGCTTGAGAGAGTACCCTTGATCGCCAATTAATACGAAAGGCATATTTGACATATTGCCTGGTAAGGGTCTTGGCGAAGGTACG
>STHE01000009.1:517536-534695 GCA_016170035.1 Anopheles funestus-like sensu Spillings et al. (2009) | reverse complement strand
TAGTCTCTCACTATGAAGTTACAACTGAGATACTTATTTTGCATTGGAACATCAAACACGGAATAATCAGTGCACCATGCTGAGGGATCATTCGGATTGATACTGCTATGTGAAAAACGCGTGCTGTTGCCACATTACACTAATTATGACTTAGTTAATTATGACTTAGTTTAGTGACGTAATTACATTATTGATAATATGTAAAATACACAATACCTTCACATATTCCTTTAGCTCGTGTATTATATGATCACAAACTTCCTGCACGATCCGGGATACAGATGGACTTGAGACCTGAAGTTAATCATTAGTTAATTGACGAGTATATATGTCCTGCTTAAAATAACTTACCCTAAACATAAAGGATAGCGATTCATATGAGTCCCTCTCTCTTCTTGGCTTTTAACGACCTTACAGGGTCACGCCGGCCATTTATGGCTTACTAGCCTTATTTTTACCACGTAGCCGGATAGTCAGTCCTTGCTACGGGGGGACGGTCCGGATGGGATTTGAACCCGGTCCGGCCATGTGGACTGGCACCGTTTATCACATGCACCATCGGGCCGCTACTAAATTTATAACACAAATATTGATATTTTAAAATTTGAAATGAACAAATCGAACATTATTTACGATACCATAATCGAACCCATGAATTCAATTATAAACACAACGAATCTTCGTTTGACAAATAGTTGACGGCTGCGTCTGTGGCAAACGCCTTGGGGGCTATCGTGTGGCTACAGCTACACGAGCGACGCCTCGCTAAGAACAAAAAAAAATTCCAAGAAAAACGGGGGCTGTCAGTTGTCGCCGCATACAAGTATGCATCATGTATTCTTGGCTTTATAGTCAAAAATTGATGCGCACTGGCAAAAAATTGATGCCTTATGGTAAAAATTTATGCGCTTTGTCAAAAATTGATGCTTTACAGACAAAATTTGATGAGCACTGTCAAAAATAGGTGCCTTCGAGACAAAATTGGGTGACTTAGGACTAAAATTTGGTGGCAACGGCTGTATGATGACAAGAAGGCGCTGAGCTTTATGTGGGAAACAATGATGTACGAAGACGGAAGATATGAAATCGGTCTTCTTTGGAAATCAGAAAGCATACAGTTCCCAAACAGCTACGCGAACGCCCTTGGAAAGCTGAAGAGTCTAGAAAGACAGTTACAGAAACAACCGGAGTTAAAAGAATGACCAATTCAAACTTTCTAGTCATCTAGAATCTAGTTCTTCTAGAATCTAGAATCTAGTTCTTCTAGATTCGAGACTATCCTTCAAGGATCAGCTCGAACACGCTATCGCTAGGGGAAATCGTTTGGTCGGTCTGGTTGTTAACCTTACCCGCGAGCTCCGTGACCCTGTTTGCGCTAGAACGCTTTACCGTTCGCTCGTCCGATTGGTACTGGAGTACGCCAATGTCGTTTGGTGGCCTACGGCAGGTCGGCCACTTACACGACTCGAGTCCATCCAGCGGAAATTTTTGCGCTTCGCCTTGAGTTCCTGGGATCGCCAACTGGACTATCGGACCAGCTGCTTGCTGATTGGCCTATCGCCCCTCGAGGAAAGGTTGCTGAATGGGAGATTGTTCGTAGCAGGTCTAATGAATGGCCACGTTGACTCTGCTACACTACTCTCGTCCATCAACCTTTACGTTCCGACCCGTACACTCTGGATGCGATCCTTGCTGGTGGTGGAAAATCGGCGCACTGTGTTTGGTTCATCCGACCCTTTCTTGATCTTGTGTCGTAATTTTAACGATATTTCCGATGCGTTCGAGCCAGGCATGACAATTGCGACTTTCGTCGACAGCATTAATATCCAGCGCGCTACCTCGGATTCCTATGACTATGTTCTAAAATCATCATTTATATGTTGTAAACGCTGTCGAGTGGGCTTTATGAGTCCGTAGACCAATAAATATATAATAATAATAATAAAAGGGTATTTACGAAAACTAACTCCTTCAGAGTTATTAAACCCAAACCAACGCCTGTTCTACCTCCCGCATAACATAGTGATCAACCTAAACCCAGAATCGTTTTCGATGCAGCATCAAAGATAGAAAGAGTGTCGCTAAATTCCCAACTCCTACCGAGGCCAAATGCGTTAACATCACTTTTCGGCATATTCCTCAGATTCCGCGAGGGGAAAATATCTGTGGCTGGTGACATCAAGGCAATGTTTCACCAGGTAAAGGTTGTACCAATTTTGGCGCCTCTGATCCGTTCCTCGTTATGTGTCGTGAATTCAACGCCGCTTGTGATCGTTTCGAACCTCACTTGTCGCGATTTGTGTTTCTGAATTGTATACGTGAAGTGCGCCCCATTACTTGTTAAATGTTATACAACATAAAAGATCAACAAACGCTATCAATGTAAAAACTGCTAAAAAAACGCTTTAAGGGGGCCACATAAGGTCCGTTGAATTTAACCAATAAAATAACAAATAACAAATCACACATACAACCTACAGACGAAGAAGAACGCGTTATGCACCATGCTAAAGGATGCAAGCTGCTGGACGACCACTTTTAGTAGTCTGTCTGGAGAAAGCTAGTGCGCCATGGAGTAATTTTAAGAAAGTTTGTCCACTCTCTAAAAGACAAAACAAGCTTCTCAACGACTACCAAAACGTCGGTCGTGGAGGCCATTAAAACAATTCTGTACCTCAAGGCACAACGTGAGTGCTTTCCGGTGGAATATTTTCGGCACTGCTAAATTAAAACTCAGTAAGCAAACAAAGCCTTCTGAACAAGTTCGTACCATTTCTTGTCGACAAAGGAATCATGCGTTCAAAGGGCCGACTGGAGAACTTAGGAAAGTTGCCACCTGGTACGCGATTCCCAATCATCTTACCGCAGAAACACAGGGTCACGAAGCTGATAGTTCGAGATTATCACGAAAAATCTCTACATCAAGCCGACAACGTTGTAATTGGCAATCCGCGTCAGGAGTTATGGGTGATCAACGTGCGTGCAGTCCTGAATAACGTCAAAAATTGCTGTCAATGGTGCATTTTACACCCCCGCAAGCCAGTAGCACCAATGATGGCTTCTTTACCGCAATCAAGAGCCAACCCATACACAACGCCATTCCTGCATACTGGCGATGTTGAACTAACATGTATGTTTGAACTAACACTGTAAAACTTCCAACACCGACGAGGAAAAATCGGCCACCTGTCAACGACCGGATGGGAAAGCAAGCTGCGCTACAGTATAATATAGAATGGCACTTCAACCTGCTGTCAGCACCACATTTTGGCGGTATTTGGGAGCGCCAAATCCACACGATCAAGAAAGGACTACGACAAATGATGGACGAATAAAGACTGAGGAAACCGTCGCCGGAAACGTTAGTGGCCACGTTGATAGTTGCCAGTTGATCGTTGCTAATTAAAGTGTGAAATACTCCTCCGCCCGACGCCAACAAACTTGCAACGTTTATCACATTCGGAATCGCGGTGAAACAATTGTGCGATCATTTATGGGCAGCGCTATTAGAAGAGCACTTAAATAATGCGCTCTTAGTAGATGAGCTATTAGAGAAGCTTCCTGCTGACTATCAGATGCAGTGGGTACGATACAAACGTTACAATTGTGGAAGGGTACTAGGCGTGTTTGCGAATTTCATCGATACAATTATGACCGATGCGTCGGAAGTGGTAAAGTTCGAGGAAAAAAGGAGGAAAGGCATAGAACATATAAACGGCAAATACAAGCAAACGTGTTCGCACACTCTGAAATGAAAGACCAGTCCACGAAAATGCAAACATTGTGACAAGTTTAAGAGCGATACGATTTCAGGACGACCAGAACTCGTAACGAAGCTGAACCTATGCAAATGGTCATAAAATAAATAGCCATAAAAGAACATGCCGATTTAGTAAAAGATGCACTTTTGTCAACTGTAATGAAGAACATTGTTATGGTCCAACCTTTCCTCGGTAGATCTGTCATCTAAACTCACCACTGACAGAAACGGTCAATGGTTGATGTGTTAGTGAGATCTACCGAGAGGTCAGGGTTCGCGAGCGAAGGGTCACTTCGGGTTAGGGCTCCGGCGCAAAAGGAACGTAGAGCGTGGCTAGACAGAACCAAGTGCGAGTCCAATGTAACGTAACGTTTGTAATATATTTGTTATTTATCTTAAATGTTCGTGTGGTGTTTAACGGTAACAGTCTTCTAAACGTGACGAAAGAAAAAAAGAACATAAAAGTGGCGACGAGGAAAACGAACAAAAAAACATTGTAGGAACTATAAACAAAAAAACGCCTCTTAACTCTTAACGCCGCGTTCGCGCAACGCATGCATCCACCGCCGCAAGGTGCAGCGACGCAGCCACAGCAACCGCCATCGCAGTCAGCCCTGGCAGGACCAGCGTCACAAAGTCCTGAATTTGGGATGCTGTATCAAATGTTGCAACTAATGCAACAGCAAATGCAGCAACAGCAGCAACAGGCGGCTCAACAGTAGCAGATGATGGCTCAACTGATGCAGCAGCTTCCCCCAACGGCATCTCAGCCCCCCGCTCACCAGCCCACAGCGCCGACCGATCCCGAGCTGGTTATAAACACCATAGCGGCAAGCATCACCGAATTTCGATACGACGCAGAAGCTGGTGCCACATTTCGCGCGTGATACTCGCGATTCGAGGATCTGTTCGTGAAAGATGCTTCCCGGCTCGATGAACCAGCGAAAATCCGCCTGCTAACCCGTAAGTTGGGCACAATGGAACACATTCTTCCCTGCTACCCCCGCGACTTCACATTCGATGAGACGGTAAGCAAACTGAAGGTGCTTTTCGGAAACGTCGAATCGCTTAGTAGTAGGCGATACAAGCCTTTATGCCTTCAGACGGTAAAGGAGAAGAACGAGGATCTGCTTCCGTTCTCTTGTAGGTTAAATCGTGCCTGCAACGATTTCCAATCCTCCTCAATGACCGAGGACCAGTTTAAATGTCTAATGTTTGTTTGTGGTTTAAGAGAAGAAGTGCACAACGACATACGAACGAGGCTCCTAACGCGCATCGAGGATCGACCGGATCTAACCCTGGAACAGCTTTCCGCCGAAGGCGAACGATTAATTGGTCTAAAAGAGACTACGGCGATGTTTGCTTCCGGGAGAGAGGGCAAAGTTCATGCTCTACACAGCGCGTACAAGCAACAAGATGCACAGAAAGAGAAGAGAGACAACAACAACAACAAACAGCGTCGTCCCGAGAGAAGTGGTGCAGATTCTCGAGCATCCAAACCACCGAGACCGTGTTGGTTGTGCGGTGACTCGGGTCGAAAGCGGGAATTAACGAAATTTCGCAAGCGCACTTCGGTTGCAACACGTGCAGTGATTGTAAACGTCCGTAGCTTACAGAAGCACAAATACGTGAGCATCCGAATAGACAGCAAAACAGCGGAACTGCAGCTCGACACGGGGTCTGATATCACGATTATAGGACGGAAAACGTGGAAGCAGCTCGGCATGCCTCGACTATCGCCAGCAAGAGTGCATGCGAAAACAGCATCCGGTTCACGCCTTCAGCTGGATGGCGAGTTTGAGGCAAACGTTACGGTGAACGGGACGACAAAATTAGCAACGATCTGCGTGGTTCCTATAGATTTACAGCTTTTAGGAGCAGATTTTGTCGAAATTTTCTCACTGGGAACGTTGCCGTAGACGAATACTGCAACAGAATCGATTGCGAGTCTACCAAATGGGAGAGCAAATTTCCGGCTATTTTCAATGGTACCGGATTATGCACTAAGGCAAGCATTAAACTGCATGTGAAAGAAAACGTCCGTCCTACCTTTTGTCCAAAGCGCCCTGTGGCTTATGCTATGCAAGCAACAGTAGAAAAGGAGCTTGATCGTTTAGAGCAACTCAATGTCATCACGCCAGTCGATTATTCCGACTGGGCAGCGCCCATTGTAGTCGTAAGAAAAACGGCAGTATCAGAATCTGCGGAGACTATTCGACTGGACTGAATTCGGCTCTCCAGTCATACGAATATCCTTTACCGCTCCCGGACGATATATTTGCGAGGCTGGCGCGGTGCAGATTTTTCAGTAAAATCGACCTTCCCGACGCATTCTTAAATGTCGAAATAGCAGCCAAATACCGCCTCCTATTGACCATAGATACGTATCGCGGCTTATACCACTAGAATCGCCTACCACCTGGTATCAAAATAGCGCCCGCCGCTTTTCAGCAATTAATTGATACCATGCTCGCAGGATTAACAGGCACATCAGGTTACATGGATGACATGATCGTAGTTGGTACAACGAAGCTTCTGAAGCTTCCAGCGCCAACAAACGTAAGCGAGGTACGGTCATTTTTAGGCGCAGTTAACTATTACGGAAGGTTCGTTCCGAAAATGCGCGACATAAGGTACCCTCTAGACGTCCTATTAAAGAACGAAACCACATTCGTATGGACTCGCGAATGTGAAAGCGCATTCAAGCGATTTAAGGAAATATATCATTAAAAGTAGTACAACATGCCTCGAGGGCACTTACGACAGCGAAAAACAAGTACAGCCAAATCGACCGTGAGGGTCTAGCCATAATTTTTGCAGTGAAAAAGTTTCACAAAATGCTGTACGGTCGGCATTTAAGTATTCCCTCTTAATTTTAGAGACGTTGCGTCCGCTACAAGGGCTGACCCGATACTACGGCAGGTACTTCGTTACATCCTGCAAGGGTGGCCCACGCCTACGGACAAGAGCTGGCGCGATTCTTCAATCGA
This sequence comes from Anopheles funestus-like sensu Spillings et al. (2009), assembly GCA_016170035.1. NCBI lineage: Eukaryota > Metazoa > Arthropoda > Insecta > Diptera > Culicidae > Anopheles > Anopheles funestus-like sensu Spillings et al. (2009). The sequence continues at coordinate 527,945 of STHE01000009.1, read as the reverse complement.
AACTGGCCGGGCATGGATGAGGACATTGTGGAGTGTGTTAGAACGTGTCACGCATGGGCGGTTGCCGCAAAAACACCTCTACACGCTAAGCCGGTACCCTTGCCGACTACAAAACACCCATGGGAACGCATTCACGTCGATTACGCGGGACCGATCGAGGGTGATTATTTTTTAGTAGCAGTCGACGCGTACACTAAATGACCAGAGGTAATAAAGACGAGCAGCACCACACCGGCAACGATAGCGATTCTACGAAACCTATTCGTAAGATTCGGATTTCCCGTGACGCTAGTAAGTGATAACGGACCGCAATTCACTAGCACCATGTTTGATGAATTCTGTACTAAGAGCGGCATTCAGCACATAAAAAGTCCACCGTTTCATCCCCAGTCCAACGGACAGGCCGAACGATTTGTCGATACGTTCAGGCGGTCTGTAAAGAAAATAGAAGAAGGTGGAGCGCCCCGTGGCGAAGCACTCGAAATTTTCCTTCAAACGTACCGAGCAACCCCCGAGCTTTAGAACAACATCGGTCGCCAGCGGAGGTTATTTTCGAGAGGAAAATTCGGACAGCACTGGAGCTGTTAAAGCCACCGCCTACACCAGAAGTAGAACCAGAAAGACGAGATCATCGGTTCCAGCGCAACGAGCTCGTCTATGCAAAGTGGTACACGCGGCACTCATGGAAATAGGTTCCCGCAAAAGTGATGTCATCGGTGATGTCATGTACGAGATCGAGACGAATGATCACCGGACACACCGCCGCCACCTAAACCAATTGCGGAAACGAACGGAAACGAAGGGCCCACATCAATCTAACACGCTAGCGGATAACTACCAACTTCCGCTAGATTTCCTCGTGGAAAACTCATACAACAACGAACAGGCAGTGTCTGCTGGAGGCACTGTGGAACCATTTGTACCTTCCCCACATTTACCATCTCCCAGGCCGGTACCTTTTGTACCAAGAAGACATCAGCAGCCGGTAAGTTCGACACGCAGGTCTTCCAGGTCTAGAAGACTTCCGCGTAGGCTCGACGGGTACCAGCTGCAAACTAAAAAGGGGAGATGTAATGGTCCAACCTTTCCTCGGTAGATCTGTCACCTAAATTCACCACTGACAGAAACGGTCAATGGTTGATGTTTTAGTGAAATCTACCGAGAGGACAGGGTTCGCGAGCGAAGGGTCACTTCGGGTTAGGGCTCCGGCGCAAACGGAACGTAGAGCGTGGCTAGACAGAACCAAGTGCGAGTCCAATGTAACGTAACGTTTGTAATATATTTGTTATTTATCTTAAATGTTTGTGTCGTGTTTAACGGTAATAGTCTTCTAAACGTGACGAAAGAAAAAAAAACATAAAAAATATCACCATTATTGCACCAACAAAAATAAGAAAATGCAAATGAAGGCTGTAATGCTCATAGAGACGCTACAAAGGAGACGATTTTCAGAGTGGTAGCGGTGACACTACGTTCAGGTGACATGTCTTACGATACGACGGCGTTTTTAGAAGAAGGGTCGTTGGTGACGATGTTAGAAGTCGGCATTGCAGAAAAGCTACAAGTAAAAGGCGATCACGAACCATTTACCATTTCTTGGACAGCTGAAATGACACGAGTTCGTGAAGAGAACTCGAGGAAAGTAAATATTCTGCTATCGGCTATAGGATCGCCCGAGCAGTTTGAGCTACGAGGAATACGCACGGTATCAAAACTCGTGATACCCAAGCAAGAAGTATCGTTCACGAAGATTAAAGCGCAATATAAGCATCTTAGAGATATTCCTGTTCAAGACAAGTGTTTGAAAGTTCCTAGAATGCTCATCGGATTGGACCATTTGTATTTAATTCCCCCAATTGAATCCCGGATAGGCATCCTTTCTTGTCCTGCATCCTTGCCCTTTACTTGTCGTGGATCTTCCAAATGTCTTTGTCTCTCGGTGTTTTCCCCGCATTATAGAAAGAAAGCTGACTTTTTCCTGTACATAAAAAAGGCAACCGCGCCCTTATTTCTAATTACCGTGGTATTGTCCATTTATGTGTCATTGCAAAATCGCTTTTGATCGTCTCTCACACCATCTCTTGCTTGTTAAACTAAAAAAACTTGGATTTTCCTCTATTCTCATTATTTGGTTAAAGTCATTTCTATCATCTCGTTCTTGTCGTGTCATTGTAGATTCCTGTTTGTCTGATAGTAATTTTTGCCCTTCTGTGGTTCCGCAAGGGAGTGTACTTAGCCCTTTGTCTATGATGTCTGTGATATTCTCCCTAGCGATGGACACCTTCTATATGCTGATGACATCAAAATTTTCCTTCCTATCTCTGTAGTATCTGATTGTCTTTCCTTACAGTTATTTCTTGATTCCTTTTGTCCTTGGGGTATATTTAACCAGTTAAGCCTTTGTCCTAATAAATGTTCTATTATATCTTTTTCTCGCTCACGTGCACCTCTTTTGTTTGTTTATACCATCGTGAATGCACAGCTTGAACGGGTTGATTCTGTGAGGGACCTCGGGATCCTTCTTGATCCAAATTTTTCTTTTGCCTCTCATATTGACCACGTCATCAACGCTCGCTCGATTTGTTGATTCGCACTTCCTATGAGTTTAATGACCTGCGCTGTCTGAGAGTCCTTTACTTTTCCTTCGTTCGCTCCATAATAGAGTCCAGTGTCTTTATTTGGACACCTTCGAGCCAAGCTAACATCAATAGACTAGAAAGTATTCAAAAACTTTTTACGAGAGTTGCAATTCACCGCATTGTCGGGCGCTTCCTCTCCCCCATCCCTTCTTACCCCACTCGTTGCCGACTGTTGGGCTTGGACTCTTTGGCTTCACGCCGTTCCATGTATCAAGCCTGTTTTGTGTCCAGCCTTCTACTGGGTGAGATCGACTCAACCAGTCTCCTTTCCCTTGTTGGTTTTTATGTCCCTCTTCGACCTCTTCGTTCTCGTCCTCCGCTCGCCATCCCGGCACGTCGCACTCTGCATGGTCAGAACGATCATTGGCTTAATTGTTTAAGGAGCTTCAACTTGGTTTCTAATAATTTTGATTTCAATTTATCGCTTTTCGCTCTTCTCTTCTTCGATCTGTCTCCTTCTTACCACCCACTTCTTTATAGTTGTCCTTTTCCTTTCCCTTTTCTTACACTATCTATTTTCTTTTTCTATTCACGGGATCGTTCCTATTTCACAGTTGTTAGTTTTGCTTAAGCTTACTTTAGTCTTAGCTTTTTTTTCTTCGCTGTTTAGTTTAAAGTTAAATATTGTTAAACCCTTGCGGCCTACAATAAATTACAGGAAATGAAATGAAATAAGTTTACTTAGCGCGGTAAGCTGCTTCTTTATTATATCTAGCTATTATTATTTTTTTTTATTTGCGGAAGAGCAAATCAGAGGAATCTCCACGCTTTATACGCCCAGAAGATTACTCATTGTAACCTCTCCACAGAGGAATTACGGACGACAGAAGCTACTGGTGACTGGCGATTTGCGCCGTTCCCATGATAGGAATAGGAATTTAGGCTTAAGTCATTTTTACTCACAAATTTTGTCAGCAGACAATTAGTATATAACAACTGAAAACTTTAATAAAAATAGTATTCGACTACGACAAGTCTCACTTATTGTATACAAGTCGGAGCGCATCGCTCCTGTCTCGGGTGGCTTGTTCCGGCAAGCGTCAACACTGCAGATACAAAACCGGATAAGTGGGTAACCGGATTAGTCAGCGAGACCTCTACGGTCGTTAAGCCAACAAGAGAAATATTAACTTGAAAAATGTTTTTTGAATGGCGACTTGACAGAATAGATTTACGTGCAACAACCGGAAAGGTTTGAAATAAGCCGTCAAAATCGTTAACCCGTTCGATAATCGCTAACTCCGTAAAACAACCTTCGCGAAAATTGAATACACTGTTCATCGAGTTTATACATAAACTGCGAGACACTTTTAATCATACTCATTTACGTAGATGATGTTTTGGTAGTTAGTTCATCACAGCAGGAGGTAAAATAATGAAAAAACCGGTTTGGCAAAACAATTGAAATGACAATTGGGTGAAGTACAAAATGTTCTGGGAGTAAAAATAGAGAGAAATCATGACGAGAACATTATGCGTACCTAATACCAGGGGTACTCGTGGAATGACTGTAATGCGTAAATATAACTCACCGTTTTAGCAGATAATCTATTTCAGCAATTGATCATATACCAACTGTGATTTCTGAATGAAACCTGCAGTTGGTGTTTACCTAAAACGATAATAAATTATCCATTTGAAATATGTACCTAAATATTCATTTTTCAGCAAACTCACCTGTCGTTGTGAAAAGCTATTTATGGTGTGTAGCTTATCTGCTGAACGTTCTTAAATAATTTAAATTGTTGTGCCACATAAAGTCTTAAGTTCGTAGGTTTATCGCGATACAACTGAATTGATTTTTTTACCCGTAAAACATCATAACTCAAATAAACAGGAAATAAACAATCAAATCACAGTAACCCACTTTATAGGGAATTAAAAGAATGCGCAGCAAATGCAAAACCGATAACCAACGCGCAAATGAACGAAAATGAAACCCACAGACAATCGATGAAGACAGCAAAGTAGGTGTTATTGTATGAACATCAAATTTGGCCACCGGAACTACGTTTAATAACAAATCATACGATAACAATAATTTTGTTATGGCCTAGAAGATAAACACACAGAACAAATTAGGAACTTTTTTCATTTGAGAACGTTTGTATAACTCTATGTAAACAAACACAATGGAAAGAGGTTATAAATATAGCTAAGCCTATAAACCTGGCCGCGACAAAGAATGAGTTGAACCCTCAGGTTTCAAGTGTGATCATCTTAAAACTTACAATGTTGTTATTTAAAGAGCTTTGAATGTCCTCGTAGCAAAGGTGAAGCCTCAATGTCTCGATCCGTCCATTAAGAGAAAACTTGGCATGATTTGTATGAACTTCCTGGACGATCGATTACGCGCTATCGGCGATGTTTAGAGTTCACACGATTCACTATCACTTCATTAAGTATTGAACTTGAACAGTTTGACAATAGAACTATGAAAAGAAACATGATTATTACTATGAAACTCACAACTAACTATAAAACCCTGGAGCCATCACTTCACAGTTTATATGTCCATACATTTTGAATAAACAGTCTAGAATCCAAAGACTACAATTACCGCTATGTTTAGCTTCCCACATGTTTTTATGTAGACATGTTATGGCATTAATATAGTTTCAAGCAGCACATAAATACGAAAACAACACTAGTATCCGCTAATTTTCACCTTTCTGATCCACAAGCTACCACTTGTAATTAATTTTAAGCTTGCATTAGTGTAATATAACGCGCAGAAAGTTGCTGCCACTAGATTCGACAATCTCTTGAAATATTCCTGTTTTGACATATATTAACCTGTCATGTTGCCGGAAACAACAATCGTAGTGTTGGGCAATGGTTTTCGGTTCGGATTCTGGAATCATTATTTATACAGTGGAGCGCCGATCCGATAAACACGACAACATTTGTGTTGTGGCTACATTTCGTCCATGCACCACTAATCGCTACCATGTCTGTGGCCGGAGCTATTCGCGAAAGCTCCAACGGATCGCCAATCTTTGACCTGTGGTCGATAGATGGCACCAATTGCTACATTTTCTTCTTCGTCGGCCATGCCCTCAGGTGTCTCTGTCTCGAAACATAATTAACACGTTGTGTGCCACGCTTATTTTGGTGATGTTTCCTAGCAGGCCACGGCGTTTTTGTGTACAAATTGACTGTCTATCATTTTTGGTAGACATGGCCCCCCAGGAAATGTAAATTTCAAANGCGGAGAAATAACAGTTTGAAAATGACGACTACTGTCTATCAAAAATGATAGACATGGCCCCCCAGGAAACTTCACTGTCTATCAAAAATGATAGACATGGCACACAACGTGTTAAAAAACACGCAACCGATTTCGAACCACCCTGCACGAAAAAAAGTCACTTAAATGAGTGCCCGTGAGTGGGGGGGGGGGGGTCGTGTTTCAGACTTTAGCCCAATATTATGGTATATAAGGAGGTGCTATGAATACAGCATTTGAAACATAGCCATTTTGAATTTCAGTTAGGCTGGTGGCAGTACGACTATTTTAATCGCACGACCAAACCGAAGGTGGTCCATTGGTCATCCAATTTGGTCGTACGATTTTGTTTTGAATTGGCAGTTAAAACAACATTGAAACAATTTGTTTACATGAACAGCGAGAAAATAACACCAATTTAGCGTTTATACAAGCGAGTACAACTTCTCGCACACGACCATCCGACGGAATCAATTTGGTCGTAGGACCAAAAACGTCATCCGGCTTTATCTGTCAAATCCCATACAAAATTTTGAAAATGTCGTATACGTGAGCACTGCCACCAGCCTAAATTGAACCTCTGTTTGGCATTGTGCCCATCACTATATCTGTCAATTTTTTTTCAATGGCTTCCCGTTTGCAACATGTCCAAAGAATTTTGTTTTCTCATTCTGTCAACCGAATGATCAGACCAGCAAAAGGGAGATAGCTTGTTGGTTAGGTAAGTTGCCGTCATGCGGGATATTGTTATTCTAAAATCCGCTCAAAAACTAAAATTAATTGGTTGCAGCAGTCTAGTGTTAAGTGAAGAAAATTAAAAGTTGTGAGTGAATATCAAGGAATGTGTTTCAATTTTACGGGGTGTATTAATCGGTGTGTGAAAATTGTCACTAGAGGAATCATATTCACGGGTTGCTTAGTTGATATTCAGAACGCTACTCAGTGTAGTACGCAGTTGATATTTCACGTCGATGTGAATTGTAATTGGTACGTAATAAAAAATTATATATTGGTTTCATTTCAGGTTATGATCTTATTATATTTTGATTCAAAAGCGTGCATGTACAGCTCCGTGCTTGGGCAACTTTCTGCAGTCGCGTACATAATCCTTAACCGGTATTGGTCGTGGTTTGTAACTTGTTAATTCTGAGGATTTTGCCATTCGTGTTAGAAAGTTATTACGTAAAGTGATTTTAAGAGGTAAGGTTATTTTTGATTGTCCGATAATCAGTTGGCCATCATCAGTACAATGTGTTTACTTTGATTTTATTGTTATTTTTAGGATAGTGGACTGCTCAACGATTCGCTTCCGTAGGTCTTACATCGTTTACATACCGAAAAAAAGCATTTTAGTATTTGCAGTACATTTTTGGATATGTTGGGTAAGTGGCTTTTAAACATGTTTTGTTATTCAAATTCATTCAATATTCGGCAGTTTTCGGCAGGTTAGTGCAGCTGTTTTGCAAAAAACGAAAAAATATCTATTATTTGCAATATTTGTGCTTGAAATTCACTCATTTTCGTGATTCTAATGCGTTTTGTCCGCAATATTCATGAAAATGTAAGCATTGGATTTGTTCCTGTTTTCGGCAGGAATGTTCCTATTTTCCACTACCACCGGGGCGCATATGATAAACGGTGCCCGTCCACACGGCAGGACCGGGTTCAAATTCAATCCGAATCGTTCCCTCGTAGCAAGGACTGACTATCCGGCTACGTGGCAAAATAAGTCTAGTTCTTCATATTTGACTAATATCTACCATTCGCTTCCTCCCCCCTAATTCAATCAAATACCTTAATTGACTTGATTTTTTTACTACCTTAGCCGGAATCCATCTAATAATTTCCTTAAAATGGTTTCTATACCATATTTTCTCGTCTNTCTAGTTCTTCATATTTGACTAATATCTACCATTCGCTTCCTCCCCCCTAATTCAATCAAATACCTTAATTGACTTGATTTTTTTACTACCTTAGCCGGAATCCATCTAATAATTTCCTTAAAATGGTTTCTATACCATATTTTCTCGTCTTTTATGTATTCCATCGCAATGTATTTGTTCGTATGTATCTTCCGATGCACCGTGATAGTCTTTATCATTTTTGTGTTGATATTTTTTATCGCGCGCTCAGCTAATCCATTCGATTGCGGGTGGTATGGCGGTGTTTTGGTAACCCTTATACCGTTTTCTTTTAAAAAGTTAACAAAGGCCGACGAATTGAACGGAGGTCCGCTGTTTGTAACTACTTCTTTAGGTAACCCAAAACATGCAAAAAATTCTTCCAAGCATTCAACTATGCCGACCGCCCGTAACCTGTTCACTATTTTCAGCTTGATGTATTTTGAATATGCATCGACTAACACGAGTAACGTTCGATTATCCATATAACATAGATCTATGTGTATCATCTCAAATGGCTCACTAACTTCTTTCCAAGTGGTAGTTACTATTTCCTTCACAACTGTCTGTCGTGCTTGACATACTATGCATGTTTTGACTAAATCAATTTTATCACTATCCATTTTCCTCCACCAAACAAGCCTTCTAGCATTCATTTTCATTTTAACGATTCCTTCGTGGTTCACATGCAGAAGTTCAATGATTTTCCCCTTCATACTCTGCGGAATCACCACTCTATCATCAAAATATAAGATCCCATCGTCTACTCCAAAATGCTCCTCAAGTTTCTTGTAATATTTTAGCAGTTCTTCTACATGATTAGGTCACCCGTTGTGTACTTAGTAAAAAATTGTTTTAAGTGTGTAATATAATAAATGGTTTAGATTTAATACTTATCGGTCTTCTTATTAACACTTCACTTTTACTTTACTTTACAATGTAAAGTTTCCTTTTAATGTGTTGGAGTCATCGAGGCCTTACCTTGGGTAGGGGGACTCTCGATGCTCTTGAAATAATAAGACGAAGAATTGCTCTGGAAGCTCAGTTGTGCATCTGATCATTGACAACTGTCAACTTGCGATCGANACCATTAGTTTCCGCATATTGTTATCTGTATGGATGTGCATATTTAGTTTTCTTCATGTTGCCAAGTACTGTGTTTCGTATTTTATGGCTTTCTTAAAAAATGTTCCTCGGGTTGTACGTTTATTTGTTTTGCCCGCATGAAGGGATTTTACAAGGGTCCCTTTTGGTCTCAATCCTAAACTTTGACGAGTTTTCAATGTGCTATTTAATATTTCTTGTATGGTAATGATTTGATGTTTAGCAGATATGCTACAAGTGTATTATCCATTATTTGCTGTTCCTTGCGTAACATTTTTTAATCCAACGACTCAAATGGAGTAATATTTTTTATTATATTGATACCTAAGCTTACACCATCTATTTTCGCCTGTTCAGAAGCAAGTGGTAATCTAGACATAGCATCCACATGTGCCATCATTTTTCCTGGTCTATGTTCTATTTCGTAATTGTAATTCGTCAACTTTAGTGCACATCTTTGCAATCAAGCCATCGCTATAGACGACGTACCCCGACAAGGGTTAAAAATTTCCTTCACTCCGCTGTTATTCGTTATTAGTTTAAAAGGATAACCGAAAATATATTTATGGAATTTTTGGAACAGCCATAGCCTCTTTATGCACTTGAGCATAATTTTTTGGAGCCTCTGTCAGCGTCGCGGAAGCAAACGCTACAGGCCTCTCGACTCCATCCACCTTATCGGACATTGCATTCTTTTATACCTGTACAATCCTTTATGTGTGTTAATGGTACATACTTCTTGGGAGGCCTCCGACAATTGTACTTGCAGATATGCTCCGACAAATCTTGCTTACAAAAGTATTTCCACCCTGCAATTTTCGCTAGAATATCATCTATTCTCGGCACCGGGTAATGGTCTGTGGATAGCATTCTATTGATAGTAGCCTTACCGTCTAGGCATAATAGCACAGATCCGTCTTTTTTCTTAACAACTACCACGCGGCTTGCCAATTGTGACGACCGGCATGGATTCAATATTATCCATCTTTCACTAACTTCTCTAAATTCTCCTCCACTGGCTGTAGGAGGGAATAAGGAACAGTATAGGCTTTGTGAAAAATCGGAATAGCCTCTGATTTGAGTACTAAATTAGCGGTGTATCCTTGTATTGCGTTATCACTATCCGAATCCGATAACACTCGCTTGAATTCTTCTTTTACTTCCTGAATGCTATCACTTTCTACTGCAAACAACGTAAACGCTTCTCTCCATCGCGGAAATAGCCAATCTAACGCATCTCTTCCTAGTAAGCAACTCACAGCTTGCGTAGTTGGTATTATCACAACGGTCAATGTGCCTGTTAATCCACTATCCGTTTGTACTTTGAACACTGTTTTACCGAGAGGTATAATTTTTTGTTCCGATGCTGATACAAAACTCATGGCGCATTTTTGTAACCTCGTTCTGTCGATTTTTTCCTTGTATATGTATTCCGGAATAACGCTTGTAGCCGCTCCATAATCTACCTTAAACTCTAGTCTGATTCCACTACAATTCAAAATAATTTTTTGTAGTAAATTCGCAGTTCGACTTGTT
>STHE01000009.1:287754-316801 GCA_016170035.1 Anopheles funestus-like sensu Spillings et al. (2009) | reverse complement strand
TACAACATAAGTCCTAGGTCGGGATAATATCCGGGCGGATCTTTGTCCTGTACGCCGTGAATAAAGTTACGATAGCTCCTGTAGCACAAGTAATTGGACGGTATTTCGAATGGTTTCGCCTCCGGCGGAAACAGCTCTGCGATATCCAGGAAGTTGTTGTTCATAGCACACTGTCTCGGAGTATAACCTTGCTTATTGACGGCGTGAGTTTGGGCCCCGGCACGCAGCAAAACCTTTACCACCTCTAACCGATTATTATTAACCGCATGGAACAGCGCCTACAAAGAAAACCGAAAAACCCACAAAATTACTCGTCATGTCGATACAGGTGCTAGTTCTTTGTTTGTAGTTTTGTGTACCGTGTTTCCCTCATTATCGACCGACAGCAGCGAAGATTCTGCTACTATTTCTTTAACTACCTCCACGTGACCTTCCTTGCAGGCAAACATGAGCGGGGAGCGTCCGTATTGATCCAACATACCGATGATGGCTCCATAATCGAGCAGCAAACGGACGATCTGATACACGCATTCGGAAGCTTGTGTTGAGCTGCAAGCAATCATGAGAGCCGTCTGCAGATCATACTCTCGATTCACATCCATGTGTTCCTCCTGCACGAAGTACTTCACTATTCCCACCTTGGCTTCGTAACAAGCATAAAATAATGCAGGCCAACCCTGACGTAGTTCTTTTCCAGTGCGCAAAAACTCATTTTGTTTCATAATGCGTTTCGTTTCCTCTAGATTACCGTCCAGGACAGCATTATATAGCAACGTGTCATCATCTTCCATCGGCATCGGCATAAACGCAAAATTTTCCTACGGTGGTAAGTGAAAACGATATCTAGTACAGCACGAAACGATTCTTTTCAAATACATGTACCTTTTTCTCCGAATATGAACTGCAGAAATACCCAAAATCGTCAAGTTCATCCTCATCAGAATCATCGTAACCCGCCGGACGGTACATGGTAACTAATTTCCTTTAGCTAGTATAGATTCGTTTAATGAAGCCGTATGATTTTATCCTGCAACCAAAAAGATTATCGAAAACGTGCAAATTATTCAACAATGCTTTACGTACGTATCGTTTTTCCCTATTATTGAATGTTTATTTTTGGTAGCATGAGAATAGCGGTTTACCTTTGAATGAAACGCGTTCTGAAGTTTATTTACTTTTGCGGAGCATTTGACAGCTACAATTTCGCCATGCATTTTTCGCACGCGGCCCCGCCCGGCTAGCAATATCAACATACCTTCTCGTTCTGTCTTATGAACAATCAAACCTGCCAAAGCGAGAAAGCATGTTGGTTTGGCTGGTCGGGTGGATGTCAGCCTACACATACAATCAAAGGATTCGTGTTCGTACACGAGTTTTGCAGCATTTCCCCAAGGTTTGCATGTAAAAAGTGCTGACATTGCCGGTCGGGGCAGAACAGATATGTACATCTTTGCTATATGCACCTCGTCCTTCGAAGTGTCGGTATGTTTGAATCGAATTCGTATTTTGGCCGTTAATTTAAGATACCTAGCAAAACAAATTCGAACATTTTCTACGTAAAACAAATAAGTTCTAAACGCTCCTAATTTATTCTTAGTAATTGTAAAGTAAGTGTGATGTTATCAAAGAACTGTGAAGGCGTCTCAGATCTTGTTCAATACATTGTTTCATGATACAAAAGCTAGTTAAAACATGAAGCTCGGGTATGTAGAGTGAGGCTAGCGCAAGTAAAACTCTATTTCAATCCGGCGTCCGTTCTACTTCACGTTCAAAGCTCAACTGATTTATTTCAAGTATTTACAAGTTTTGACAATTCGTTTGGCAGTGCTGCCAGAAGCACAGAAAAGTTACAATATTATTTACATTCAACAGCGTAATCATTGCTAGACTATATGTAATCTTTAGTCTAGTGTGAAAAAAATGACTTTAACATATTCTGCTGTATACTTGGTGCCAGACAAAATGACCTAAGATCTGTTTCTCATTACAACAATAGTGGAAAAAAATAGTTTTGCTTACTTTTTCATTCATTTGATGTTGGTTTAGTATGATACAGTACTAATCTTAAAAAGAATTACGCTCAGAAATAAAAAGTAGATGTACATCAACTTATTTCTCGGTTCTTATTAATTGAAAAAGAATTAATTGTACAGCAACATTCATTTCATATACCTAGTTAAATATTGCTGAACTTTACAATTGCATAAGCTGTAATTTTGTAAACAAGTGGAAATTTGTAGGTAAATAATATCTCTATATTTTGTAACACAAAACTAACGTTGTTTATATTATCTATTAAATGTTACAATATGTATGTGAAATATACTAAACGAGTTCTGTGCATATCTTTAGTTTGCTTAAAATGCGATACACCTTTCCGGTAAGTTGTGTTGCACTGTTCGGCCTTCACAGCAAGTTAATTTGCTACATTTCTCATCGCTTTGTGATCTTCGGCAAAGTCATCTGACTGAAGGGACTATCTTACTACTGGATCCGATAACCATTTCCTAGTAACGACGGCTCTGTGCGTGAACTGTGCTGTGCTCTATCTCAACTGGTGATTCGGTCCTATCCGCAATGAATAATACCGTTCATGATGAAATTGAAGTAAGAAGATTAATCTCTGTTAAATAACGGGTTTATGGCCAGCACTATAACTAGGTGCATAAAGTTGGTTGATATGAGAGCAATCCGTAATTACCATAATTAGTATAACCCGGTACTCCAACGCTTCTTATCTGTTTTAAGGACTGTAGTGCAAAACTTACCGTCGAAAGTTGGTTGAAGCGCGTAGAACGTCGAAGACAACTTGCCTACACATCCGACTACGATTTTACCAGTGATCAACAGATGAACGATGAGGTGGTAGCGAAACGTGGCTCCTGGACAGGGCGCTACGATTTTCTCCTTTCGCTACTGGGCTATTCGGTTGGTTTGGGCAATGTTTGGCGATTTCCCTACCTGTGCTACAGCAATGGAGGAGGTAAGTGAACCGTGTCACATGTTCTGATATGCTAGACGGGCTTACCCATTCCTGGTGCTTATTTCAGGTGCCTTCCTAATACCCTTCACAGTGATGCTGGTCATAGCCGGCCTGCCACTAATGTTCATGGAGCTTTCCCTGGCGCAGTACGTGCGTTTGGGTCCGGCTATTCTTTTTAAACGGCTTGCGCCGTTGTCAGAGGGTATCGGATACGGTATGATACTGGTGTCGTTAATGGTGATGCTCTACTACAACGTCATTATCGCCTGGACCGTATTCTATATGGTGGTGTCATTCGAGACACCACTACCGTGGAGAGGCTGCCAGCACGAGTGGGCTACTTCGAACTGTTTTTCGTACGAAGAGGAAGACGATTGTCTGGCCACCGATGGGTCTTATTATAAGGGCTCCTGCTTGTCCATGGAACAATATCGCTTATTGAATGCAACCGTCCGCACGCCACGAAAACCACCAGCGGAAGAATTTTTCAAGTAAGTTACCTAACCCGTACCACTCCACTATTCGCTTAAGTACGTACGGTTCGAACAATCATAGGAACAGTTTATTAGTTTAGTTGTAGTTACATTAGGTAACTACAATTCACAGATTCCCGATACGAGTAAGAGGTTCGATTAAAACAAAGGCCAAAAAAATCAGAAATGGCACACCGAGAACTTTGAGGTTTTATACTGTTGAAATAGAAGAAACCCTCATTATACAATACAATATACAATATACAGAAACCCTCATGAATATACAATATACAATGCGTACTTCGAATACGGGCGCTGTAATACACACATAATGATTTTCTTTTCTCCCAAGAAATTATTTCCTTCAATTATCGTCTGGCATCGAGGAGACCGGCATGATAAACCAACGGCTCGCCATCTGTCTGCTAGCCGCTTGGGCGATTGTTTTCCTCTGCCTGTCTCGCGGTGTCAAGAGTTCCGGCAAGGTAGTCTACTTCACCGCTCTCTTCCCGTACGTGGTACTTGCGGCACTTTTCATACGTGGCCTAACATTACCCGGAGCGTACGATGGCATTCTGTACTACGTGCGGCCCGACTGGGACAAACTGCGCACCGCTCAGCTATGGGGAGACGCCGCCGTTCAAATCTTCTTCGCCCTCAGCCCTGCCTGGGGCGGGCTATTGACTCTGGCCTCATACAATCGATTCGACAACAATTGCTACCGGGACGCGATCGTGGTAGCAATATCGAACATACTGACCTCATTCTTTGCCGGATTCGTAATATTTGCTATCATAGGCTTTTTGGCACACGAACTGGACACTGGGGTGGATAGCGTTATCGATCAGGGTGCCGGGTTGGCATTCGTTGTGTTTCCCGAGCTCGTGGGAAAGCTACAGATGCCTAGGTTGTGGTCGGTTCTATTTTTTTTCATGCTTCTTACGCTCGGGCTAGATTCACAGTTTACGCTGATGGAAACGGTTGTGACCGCCGTACTGGACACGTTTCCTGCGTTACGTCGAAGGAAGATAGCCGTCGTGGCCGGTGTTAGCATCGTCGGATACCTCGGTGGATTAATTTTTGTGACAAACGTAATGTGACCGTGATTTACTTGTTGGTATAGTTAAAAAATAATGTTCCTTACACTTTTTTCTACTTTCATACGAAAACTAGGGCGGAATGTACTGGTTCCAGCTGTTTGATAAGTACGCTGCAAACTGGTCCGTGCTGCTGATAGCCATCGCTGAGTGCGTTCTGGTCGGGTGGATCTACGGAGCTGAACGGTTCATCTGCAACATAGAGGAAATGATGGGCAAACGGTCGAAATGGTTTCACCGGTTTTGGGTGACGGTTTGGAAGTACATCACCCCCGCAATGTTGTTGGTAACATAAACTTGACCCACGATACAACCAAACGGTATGCGTAATTTATGTTGTTGGGTTTTAGTTTATACTTTGCTTTAACTGGCTGCAATACAAACCAGTGTCATACGGACGGTACACCTATCCGGACTGGGCCGACGTATTTGGGTGGATTATTGCATTGGCACCGGCTGGAATTGTGATCTTGGTGGCTATAAGAAAAATGTGCATCAATCCCGGGCCGTTTACGTGGCAGGTAAATTACTTGCTCTCACCGTTACGTTGTTTAATAGGAAACTTGTTATCATAGCTTCACTGTTCATTTCTTTCATATAGTCGTTTCGAAAACTGATGCAACCCTCGGTCGAATGGAAACCATCACAGCCCCGATTGGCTTCGGAAATGGCGTATGCAAACAGTAGCGGTATCGAACTATAACGCAGAATCCCTTCGTTGGAATTATTGGATAGGTGTAGATAGAATTAGAACTATAACCAATACACCTTGCCAACTCAACGCAAATTAGTTATAGGGCTGTGTACACGGAAATTTCAAAATGATTAAATCTTTATTCAGGTCTTTCAAATCAATGTATGTTAATGCTACTTTTTTTTGTTATTTCATAATTTTCATATCTTTTTCGCCCTGTTCATCCTGCAATTCAAGTATTTTTTTTTGTTTTATTTTCTCGTTTACAGACACTATCAGCGTTGGCAGAAATTTGTCTTCCACGATGGTTTAATTTTTTTATCTTCTTTGTTTATTTTTGTTACAAATAAATATGCCGTTTACTAATCCATTTTTCTTCTCCGCGATACATCACCTTCCACCGTTAATTAACACAAAACGATCACACAATTGTTTCGGTTGTTTTGTATGTCTGTTTTTTTACTGTTATTTTTTCAATCGCAATATTTATATGCAAGTGTTGTGTTTTGTTGTTCTGGATTTCATTTTGCAAAGCCATTCAATTTGCAGCAAAAAACTGTCGTTAAAATGCAAACCTTCTCCTGTAATAATAACTGTTAAGAGCATTAATATTTGACGGATTTTCTTTTCGCTTCCGCTATCCAAAAACAAAGAAAGTTGCTTTGAAACAATTTCTATTAGCCAACACTTTCTAATTCGTTACATACAAATTTTACTGGACAAATCATTTCACTTGCTTTCGACAGCAGGAACAATGGAATTGCAAAATACTGCCACCGATCACTGCAAACCAGTGAAACTGTGGTACCAATCAGTATTGCTAACATGTATTCGATTAGTTTTTGGTAACATTGTTCCCAAACAATTTTAAGAACGGCAGAAACAAGTCTTTACTATAGTCCATCACAATAATACAGCACACTAATCGACATGTAATTTGTACACATCTTCATGTTTGTTATCGCTTGGTTGATGGTTGTGCTGCTGTTCACATTTGATGGCTTGCATTACATTTTCTTAACTATTGCAATATACATGTGCGATTAAAATTAATGATTATTTCCATATTTTGTGACAATAAATTACACATCCTTACACATTACAAAAGCGAGGAGCAGTGTACCGATGGGTAGCGACTTGCAGCGACTTACAAAGCGATGGCAACAAGTGTGTTTCAAGTCGTGTGTGGAACTGTCGATATTCGTACGAATTACTGGGCCAACGATTTGAAAGACTTTTGCAACATTTGTTTTAGTTTTAAGCGAAGGAACCGGAGCTAAATTAAACACGGTTAGACAATTGCCAAACGGACACATTACTTAATGGAAGTAAAAATAGCGGCCTCATTGTAAGGAATTTGACGCAATACAAGTAGAGCTTGAATGTGTATTTTTTCGTACATAAACGCTTATACAACGTTCGTCCACTCGTTTGCCTGTTTCTTGTAGCATGTTTTGTTTTTTTGTTAAAAAGTACAATTTATTTTGTGCAACTCTACGGATTTTCTGCATAACAACAAGGATAGCATTATTAGATACCAAGATAACGAGATCTACTCACAACAGTTTACCATATCCAGCAGATATAATAATACTGACTAACGTGAAAAGGGAGGAAAGACAAACGGTCCAATCTAAAGTATGTGTGCTATTTTTCCTTTTAACGGTACAATCCCATCTGTCGAAAGGACTCTACAACAACCATGATTAATTTGTTATAATGCTTTTCCTCCTTCGTATGTTGATTAATCTCTTTGGACAATAAATGGAGGGACCATTTGATTTGCATTCTGAACCTGTATTTAATGCTAAACCATATACCACTGGCCGATAAGCGAATTGACGAATAAAAAAATCTATATCGACCTTTGCTGATTGTACTGCAGGTGTATGCGTATGCGTATGTTGAACGACTTTCTCTCTCTTGCACTATACAACCGCTTTTGTTCAGCCGCGAACGTGCTATAATTCAGAGTTCAGGGATCAATTAAATGTGTTGCCTAGAATGAAATTGGAGCTTTGTCCTTATATACTTCCTAACACGGAAATGAAGTGTACAATTTATTCAAATTCATTCCTTTAATATACGAGCCTGCAAGATAAGTACAAAACTAATAGCAATATTGTGGTTGAAAGTCGTAAGCTACTAATTTATCACTGCATTGACCAAAAGTAGCCGAAACGGGCTTACGACAAAACGAGAATACACATCAAGTGAGGCTGGAGAAAAAGAAAAACATTTACAAGATTGTACTATCATATTTTAAACCACCTTTATCTTCACTTAAATACACACATGAAACTGTTTACGATACATGCGACACATAACATTTAAAACATACGAAATATATTGAACGAATTGAAACTAACGTTAACTTAATAGGGGTGGGGCTAGGTGGCTTTTGTTGAGTTTTGAGAGCCGACAAAACAAATGCTTCACAGTATCACAATATCCCTTCATAATTTCCATTACGTTGCGTCCCAGTGATTTGCTTTGGTTACAACAACAAATATGTAGTTTGTCATACCATTACACTATCGTATAGCTTGCGAGCGGAATAGCTATATGCGATCTTTGCTAACTCCTATTACCGTTTGCTACCCTATTACACCTTTCTATCACGTCGTCCGAGCTATCGTTGGCGAGATTATGAATATCAATCCTAGCTTTAATCGCACTATATGGCGATACAACAATCCTGCCGACCAGTTCACATCTGCAGTACACCGTAGAGCGGGAAACCATTATTACGGTACAGTATTGTTGGTTTTTTTCTCTATGGCAAAATAACGCATTCATAAAAATCATACAAAACTGATCAGAAGAAGAATTGACAAATATCCCAATGAATATTTTTAGAGATTTCAATTTTAAAAAAATCATATGTAAAACAACTTGAAGGTATCAGCTAAAAACATCACTTTAATGTGAGTTCGGAATTGGTGATCGATGGCGCACGATCTTTTTACTAACCGGTTATATCGTGAATTGCACGTAACTGTACTTGAGCCGTAGCACAAGCGCTTGCTCTTCCATTCCCTACACTACCTATAAACAGCTCCATCAAGTCCATGCTAGTAGCACTATGTGCCCGCTTCATGTCTTTGCCATCTTTGGCAGCTTCAGTAGTACTCCTCGCATAATTCAGACAGGATGCGCTTTAGGCTATCGAGGCCACGTAGGAACCCGCTGTCGGGACCATGATGAACCTTAATATTTGTGCTGCTGCACAGCGATGCACCGCCGTTCTTAATCTCGAAGGTCGTGTGCGCAAAATCAATCATGCGTACGTCCGCCAACGTCCCTCCGGATGCACCGGCACCCATACCAATACCCGCTCCACCTCCTAGTGATCCAGACTTCGATTTGGAGCTAAGTTTCCGCCGTAACGGTATCGCACAGGGACCGTCACTTGGTCTATTGCTATTGGCAATGCTGTTGCCACCGGGACCAACAGATCCAGCTGCACAACAACTGTCTTTGCCACGAAGCCGTTTGGAACTGTTGCTTGACAACAGTTTTTGTCGAAGCAATTGTCGCTCCTCTTCATCATCCACCTCGCCCTCTTCCTCATCGTCATCGTCCACCTCTTCGTCCTCGTGGTAGCCAGCGTCGGAGTTGTCATGCTGCCCTTCCTCGAACGTGCTTGAAAGTTCCACTCCGCTATGCCCATCTTCCGTCATCTCCATCCTTGCACCGTGGTTGTCCCTAGGATTAGTACCATTCGGCGTGCTGTTGTTATTACTAATATTGCTGCTCTGCTCCACGAGCTTGTTGTGACCGAACTTAATACTGGTACTAAAATCCACTACACCGGCGTTTGCCATTCTGTGGTCTTTTTTATCGATTGGATCACAAACGCCTTCCCCATCGAAGTTAACTTCGAAATCAGAGCCAGCATCTGGTTGGACTGCAGAAGAACTTTGCAGATGGTTCGGCACCACAAAGGCAGAAGCATAATCGTCGCTACTGCTGTTGCTGTTACTGCTGTAGTTCATCCATGAATCCATTGAGTGTGGACTGGAACTCGTGAGCCCTTGTACCGCACAGGATCCACCAGTCGGCATAGGAATGGCATCACTTGGCGACGATGACCTTTCATCCGTAGGTCCCCCAGGGTAGATCGTTTCTTCCGATATCGGAACAAAAGGAATTATCTTGGTTTCGGGAGTAAGGGCATCGTGCGAGCTGGGGTTACTGTTGATCCGCCTTTGCCGGTTATTATCATCGTCCGTTACAACGCTGCGGAAGTGATGATCGGCGAAAATGCTTCGGCTTGTACTATCATCAATACGAGCAGCTATTACCGGTGGTGGCAGCATGGTAGGAGTGGCGGTTGCTGTAGTGGTAAGCGTAGTAGCCTTTGTTGCCGCTGCCATTGCAGCTGTTGCCGCTGCCATTGCAGCTATTGCCGAGGCCATAGACGATGATTTACGACGTTGCTCTACACACGCGGTGATGTTCGACGGTATTGGAGATTCCTCGTTTGAAGAGGACAACAGGTACTGCTCAATTGAGCTGTTCGAAGCGTCCGCATCATAGCAGCAGGAGTTTGATTCCGTTTCCAGCAAATGATAGTCATTGGTATTAGGTGTGGGCATCTCTTCGAATCCTTCATAAACAATTAACAACGAGCTGCGGAAAACAGACAAGAAAGAGGACGCAATGAGTGGTATGAAACATATTTCATTTATAAACTCATTATAAACTTAATACTTTATAACTTATTGGTCTATAGATTTAAGAGCCAATGAACATATACAAACACGTACCAGGAATAAAAGCGATAACTTGACTGTTTCTCGATAACCCGTCGTAACTGCTCCAATTTGCCTAGCACCTTCGCAATAACCTTCACCCGTAACCGGTAGCCATTATGGAAGAAGTTGTGTAGCGCTCCTTTGAAGCCGTCCTCGGTGAGTTCACGGCCCCAGTACTTGTCTCGCTTCATGTAATGATCAATATTTGCCTGATAAACCTGCATGCCACAAAGCCGTACTCCAAGCGACGCCGAAGTACTGGCCGCACATTTGGCCATTTGCTTGCTACGTTTCTCTGCCGACGCATCATCACCGTGCTGTCGGGTGCCCATCTTCAGATCCAGTATGCATGGGTTCCGATAAGCGGAAGTTATATTTTCCAGCATCAAAAAATCTGCTCACCGAACATGATGCCAATGAAAAGAAAAGAAAAAAGATAGAGTTACGTTACCATTAGAATAATGTATTGCTGCTACACAACGCCACATTGCACAGAGAATCAGCCGTCGAAGCTCCTTCGCTGGAAAGGATGGCAGCAAAAGCTAAAGAAAAACACGATGTGAATTTGATGACGGTGAAGATGGTGACGGAAGTGTATTTTTTAGATAACTGGAAGCAATTCGCCCTATATATAAATGTAGACCAATAATAAACACGCTGTTTTTCTTGTTGTCAGTTGTCGGATTCCACACGAAAAACACTAAACAGTTCTTGCAGGAAAATTTATAGACGAAGAAAGTTTTCTCTAAAACCTAAAATTCCCTTATGTAGAACATATACAGCATTTGTATAACAGTGGCGTATTATAAGCCTGGCCTAAATGTGTTACTAACAATGTGTTGTAACTAGCCAAAGTGACATATAATCCATTCCATAAATGGTAGACCGATGCTCGAAACAATGAATACTTAAAGCACGAACGATTGTATGTTGGAACAATATTAGTGATTAAACCATATTAATCTATTTCATTCATGCCGCATCGATTCTATCGCAAAAAACTGATTTTAATAGTCAGTTTATAGTTAACGTCGATGAATGTTCAAAAGAAATGCACAAAAGTGTGAATGGCCAGGAAGTGAAGCGATGGTTTGCGATTGATTGATTTTGATGAGAAAATTTTAATGAAAACCAAGAAAACAGAACTCAGCAGTAAGATCTCAATCTTACGCCAATCGCATTAAGCGATGGAAAAGCATATTTTCAGACAATGCTGTGCTTCTGTGCGTATGCTATACTAACATTGTTTATTAGAGTTGTCTATCTGTGCAATACTTTTTAACACTTCGGAAGGTATTCCATTTTTATGTATTTTCATCCTGTAAGTAGAAGAGTAGAGAAAAAACCTTGATTAGAACCGGACTGTACTTGAGAGTTGTGATAAAGTAATATTTGACGAATTAACCTTTACGTGTTGCGTGTTCTATCTTTTAAAGAACATACAGGCGCATTAGATGCACATAGGCCTGTTTATATTCGGCCATAGTATGAAAGAACTGGTTCTCCGGATTAACTGAATATCCATTCACGTAACGGTATATACGCTTCTGTATCAAACCAATCCAACGATTGGTAACAAATTCAGCGGGGCTAAGAACCCTGAATTGTTCGATTTGACAGACGTTATTCTGTCTTTTTTACCTTTTGCTAACCATATCCGAAGTATTCCGAGACATAGAACCATTAACAGTCGGTTGCCTGCTCAATATGAACTCTTCATACACAGAACTAGTATTTCGAAATATTAGCTCTCTAGGGAAAAGAGCATGCATATAAACAGTGCGTAACTATCCCTATCGCATTCTACTAACCGTAGCACTTCTTCACGCTTTCTTTTCGATGCTGCAGTCTTTCGTACAGGATCATCCCGGAAGCTGGGTGAATAGCGTTTTTCAAGCTTAGAACCACCCATGGTAGTTGCTTGCATAACACCTGCAAAGAAAAATGAGAAAAAAATTAGAATAACATGCACATACTAAACAAAAACAAACAACTTTAAAGCCAATCAACGAATGGTCTCCGAAATACGTCATACATTTTTCATCTGAATATTGTTCGAATATTTTCAGACTTCACTTAGAATGGTTGGGGCGGCCCGGTGGTGCATGTGAAAAACGGCGCCCGTCCACACGGCAGGACCGGGTTTAAATCCCATCCGGACCGTCCCCCCGTAGCATGGACTGACTATCCTGCTACGTGGTAAAATAAGCCTTGATACGGCCAGGCCGTTCAAACCTAGCAAAAAAAAAACTTAGAATGGTTCAAGATGCACAGTCCTTAACGTTGTTATTCGATTATTTTAATTATTAAAAACAATGTTCTGCAAAATGGAGGCGCCTAGTTATAATTAACTAATTCTCTAGAATGAAGTATGTTGATCGAAAGAAATGTAATCATTTCTAAAACTTTCAAAAAGCTTAAGTAACTTAATACAAATTCATAGCCACATATATTCTTTACAATATTCAAACCCATTTATTAAAAACAACAGTTTGCCCATGTTTATAGAATAATTTTACGCAACATTTTACAAATGTCGTAGTTTTATTTTCATTTACATTTAATATCGAACACATTTTGCAATAGACACGCAATAAATGGCTAATGGTTCATCTACCACTAGAATGCAGCCCTACTTCAAAACTCATGTACTATGACCTCATTTCTTCCTATATGCGTAGTTATAACTTCATCCACATATGGTAAAACAAACCACATTTCGTCTTTGGCTATGAGCACTATGAATTAGACACGAAGTAAAAATTTTACTGCCTAAACAGTTTCTGTTATAAACACATTCAACGCTGTATACACTTTTGTTTTGCTTATTAGGGTAAATACCAGAGTAAAATAATTATTTACACGAACTAAGACAAATAAAGGAAAGATAACTATTTATTTATCTCGTTAACCGTCAAATAAGATAATCCGTTAGTTCGTTTGTTCTGCAAACGTTATTATCCACATTTAGGATTAAAACATTTAAATGCTTCTTAAATACAAACATGACATATGAAACATAAATCGAGGATGGTAAATGCGTTGTTTTTTTCATTCTTGAGCAACTGCCCAAAGGCTAAATGCGTTTTACTTCAACTACAATAGAAAGTCGCAAGACTTTCAAACGAGAGGTTTATGCTTTTTATAACCAAACATATCAAATCGCTCTAGCAATACCGCCAGGCCGTTCCTTATGAATAAAAACAAAATCAAATCGCTCTTATTGGATAAACAGCCAGAGACACACAAAGTCGTAGCTGTAATGTTATGTCATGCATAGGACAATATTCATACATACAGGACGTTTGAAAGGAAAGAATGTGCATTATCGTGTGAAGCGCCAATGTTTTAACTATGCTATCGATTCACGAACTCATCCAGACCCAAAACCTTAGTCAAGTGTTGTGCACTTGTGAAGGGGTAAGCATACGCTCAGTAGAACTAACACAACTATCACCACTCGTATCTATAATAAGAATATCTTTTTTGCTACTATATGCCACGTCCTCCACAACCTCGGCATGCCTGTGGTCTGGACTGATGGATGAACTCGCGTTATAGTTGTGCAAACGTATGAACGCTACTTTTAGTATCCAAAAAATATGTTCCTCTATCGAACAGAGAAAAAATGTGCTCTGGCATGACGAAGGAATTTAGAGTATTTTATCTATTGGATTTCATCTCCCAGCAGTACATAACACCATTATAGAACGTCAGCAAAAATAAC
The DNA here is from genome assembly GCA_016170035.1 of Anopheles funestus-like sensu Spillings et al. (2009). Taxonomy (NCBI): domain Eukaryota; kingdom Metazoa; phylum Arthropoda; class Insecta; order Diptera; family Culicidae; genus Anopheles; species Anopheles funestus-like sensu Spillings et al. (2009). Next base: position 303,067 of record STHE01000009.1, on the reverse strand, counting down.
TTATCTTATTGACGAATAATTTTAATTAGCATACCTTTCCAGTTCTACCATGTGCGTATTTTGAGAAGCATGTATCAACGTTGAAACGTTAATTAGAAAAAAGAACTCAATTTTTCGTTAAAGTATTACATCGCACAGATTCAGCATTCAACAAAACATTAAATGAATTATTGAATATACTATTACATTTATTTTCAAATATTTATTTGTATGGCAACTCACCAACCCAGCAACTGTAAGAATGATATAAATTATCATAATGATAGATATAATATTACACATGGCAGAATTTTGCTGCTCGGAGAGCAATAGTAATCCTAACAACAAAACGCTACTACGCATTACATCTTGTGAAGTGTAATATGTGCACTATAACAAATGTAATCGAACCTGAACACCTGGTCGTGTTGCATTCTGTTACTGTTCCCGTGTTACATGTAATGTCCATAGATGTGTATTGTTATTTTTATGCAATGCACTGCAGAATGAGTCAAGAGCCATCCTATCCGTGAAAACAAACGAACTATGTGCTTTGCCAACAACGCTCAAAAATCTGTAGCCAGCCGAGAACGATGACTTCACACTACAACAGTCGGTAGAATGACCTTCACAACTACACATCGACTGTTGCCAGGAGCGAAGCAATAAATATATCCAATCATATACATCGCCAAGAATACATCCACCACATTCGGCTGTACTGGATGGGCATATCGATGCAGGTTGGAAATGGCGAGAGGTGAGAGATCATTGGGAAAGTGAAAGAATTTTTTTTACCATAGTTATTTCTTCACTCACAGCAGCTGCTGGTATTCATAAACTTTGCTACCTCATCCTATACATACAGTTGAGATGACACACTTCAGAGAGGTTTGTAGAGCGTAGTGTGGTCGAAACCGTTTCTGTTGTCAACGTCGCAATGTGGGAAAATTCCATTCAACGAAAGACGAAACGGAAATGTATCAACGCGGAACGCATTCCTATCCACAAAAACGTTTAATCAATAAGAAATTTATTCAAGCTTCATAAAATCTGTGCACAGGCCGACGTTTTTTTTTTCGTCTCATCTATGATTGGAATTACTCATAGTCGGAATTCAGTGTTCAGAGGTGACATGGTCCAGGCTAGATTTATGTCGGGCGGGCTGGCTTGTTGTTTAGTGTTTATCATTATCAACCATACTGTTTGATGGATCGCTGAATCATTTCTCGCAAACAAATCAATGAAATGTCATGCAGATACAAAACAATACTAACAATTGGTTTAGACAATAAGAAATTGAACATTCTTGGATGTGTAAATCAATCCGAATACCATTAATGACCGCGTCAAGTACAAGAAAATCGGAAGCGAACGTTGAAAATAAAAGTCGACCGTTTCCACGTACCTTGAATTTTACATTAAGAAAATTTCACTAATTAATCAACAAACCCCCCCGCGACGTTACATCCAACGCAATTTCTTGTTTGCTGTCTACCTTATACCGTTCCAGTGTGCCATTAAACCAGAGCTACTACTACGTACTTGACAGAGGACGCAAAATGTAACAAAAAAACAACCACACCCAAGGAATGAAAACACATCGCTCAAGCGTGGACGTTCGAAGTGCGTGAAAAGCTGTTCAATACTTTATATTTTCCATCGGTCCCCCTTTTTCCTCGTATGGTTTCTACAGAAGATACGCGAGATGTCGGCCTGTACATTCCGGAGTGGCGCCAGTCAGTGGACATGAGTGACCATAAAAAAAAAAACAATTTCAAAAATAGCATACCATTCGCCACAAGCACGACAAACTCTCTGCGCAGCAAATACAATTCGGAAAGAAAATCCTGAACACCAATCAAAAATGAATCATACAAACTTTACGCTTACCTCTGTACTTTGGAACAAACTGCTGTATATCGCTGGGAATGTTTTGGTAGAACTCAAGTTCTCGAAGGTTAAGGGGCTTGATCACAGTGCTCTGATTTAGCAACAGAAGCCTCGTATGTCCGCCAACCTGAAATGAAACATGAAACAAACATTGTACCAATGGCTATAATTGAAAGGAAACGCATATACGCGCCTAACGCGCTTCCTTCCGCTGGTAAAAGTCTTCTGATCATCTTACCTGATTGTTGAGAGGATACAGGGCGATCTCGTCCTCGTCACTTTCGACATCATGGTGTGAATGTTGCTGGTGCTTTTGCTGTTGAAGCTGGTTATGGTGGTGAAATGGTAGAGTCTGCAATTGATGGTGGTGCTCTTGTTCATGATGTTCTCCAGATCCGGTACGCAGAAGGTGTTGCTGAAAGCTGCCGTTGATGTGTTTGCCGTTATTCTGTAGCACTTCAAACTGCTGAGCCCGTTGTTGTTGCTGAACCTCTTTAAAGTACGTGGAGAGATTGTCACTTTTCGTTACATGGAAAGCACCGGCAACATTCGACCGTTCGTAACGATGGGACTGATGTTGCGGCGATTGTTGCTGCAGTTGTAGCTGTTGGGCAACATTGTTGTACTGTGCAGATTGCGACTGCTGAAGCTGATGTTCATGTTGCTGTTGCGATTGCTGCTGCTGATGGCTACTGGTATGGTTGTGGAAATTGAGTTGCTGCAGATTTGTAGGGACATGTTGCGCCGTAGTACGTTCAATATCTCCCATGCCCCAATCACCCAGAAAATATACCATACCCCTATACCACAAATCTTATTCTTGATCGGTGGAAGCTACTATCGCTGCCGTGACTTTGAATGGGTAATCGATTTTGTGATGGATAACGCTGTCGATAACGGCCAGAATGTTATCCTTACAGCCGATTTTTTTTTTCAGGTATATTTGGTCAGATATATTTCTGAGATAAAAGTATGTTTAGTTGAGTCCTTTTTATATGCGTTGGTATTGAATAGGGAAATAACTGCAAACGAGAAAAAATAAACAATTGATTCAGTTAAAAATTTGATTTGTTTAATTATATTTTCATATAATTTTTCTGTCAGCAATACACAATGCCCATGCTTTACGAATAAAATAAAACAAACAAAAAATACTTATTGCTTTCTATGATCAAAAACGATTTGTGCTATTCTATATGCTACGCTATATAGCATGGAAGCATGTCAATTATTACAAACCACAAATATAATGCTGTATATCTTAAACGTGACACTAAAAACAACCATAAATTGTTATCACTTTTACAACACATCGCCGATGTCGATGTTTAACAACTTCTCAGAATTATCTCTAATTGATTGTTGGGCCTTTTGCACAACAATCACCAACGGATTATCTCGTTTAACAATCACAATTGTGATTGGCATCTTAGGAATGAAATAAAAAAACACACATTTCTGTTTTCATCGTTAATCTTCTACACGTGGAGGATGAAAATTAAAAAAAAAAACTAGTTAGAACACAAAACGAGTGCCCGTGTGTAATATATGACGATTGTTTGTGACAAAGAAGCTCGAACTATAAATGTCGTAGTGTAACAATACACATTTTGAGGACGATTGAATCACCAAGGCATGTCCTATAAATACAAAACAGGCTGGTAAGAGTAAATCTTCGAACCGTTGGAATATAGAACCATGCCGCACTTCAAACACTATGCACCAGAAATTAGATTGCCACGATCGCTTTTTGGCCATCGCTTTGCAAGAAGTTGCCCATTTTCGATGAACCCGGACCCGGCAGCAACAAGCGGCTGCACACTCACCGATTCAACGACAGTTGCAGCCGGTGTGATAAAAAAGCATCAACTACCATCACTGCATTCGCGTGCATCATTAAACACTTACGTAAGTTTGTCGTAGATTGCATTCGATTCGCAATCCGAACAGGTTCAGACGACAGCGTTGGCGACGAACGACCCTACCCTTTGACATTACACTCACTGGCATGCACCACCGGCTCCTCTCGAAAACACAGTTTACCACGCGTAGACACTCAGTACTAGTAACGAGAAGAACTTCCAAGATGCCGTTGACCTGGGCCGTAAAGTTTTTTTTTACAACAATCCTTTGGAGGATCCTTTCTTTAAAATTTAACCGAAAAACTGTTTGATCGGTGAACAGTAAAGAAACCCGCTTAAAATTTCGCTAACTTAACCACAGACAAGGTAACCGAGCTAATCGAGCTCACAGACTGATACGAACTGGTCGAAACTTTACTAGCACACTTGGATGGCATGCGCCACATCAACGACTGAGCGAATCTCTCAAACTGTTGGTGCTACTACACCGCTATATTCTTCTTTATCCGGCTCGCCATCAGCGCACATAGAGCGGGAGAAGATCGTGGGTTTGGTTTTGTTTTGGTTTCAGCTTTGGTGGTTGATGAATAAATTTGTATCACACACAACGCACACACCTGCATCGTATATCGTTTGGGTTTTTTTATGCCATCGTAGTCGGTACTATTTTAGGATTTCTCCACGCTGTATTATTGCGATGGGACGTGTAAGAGAGGCGTGTGATCACACATTCAACCAGGCGCAAGTTGCCCGTTGCACGCGCACGTCCTTTTACAGGCCGGAGGACACACATGCCTCATTGCAATAGCAGCTTCCTTCACAAACAGGAGCAAGCAAGTCAACGAAAGTGTCATAGGTGTCAGCGGCAGCACTTGACAGTGGTCCGACTTTTCGACATCCTTCTCGTTCGAAGAGACATACTTTGCGAGAGACAAATGTCAACTGAAGCTGTTCTCTGTGTGACAGAAACTGCAGCGTTCCAAATTCCAAGTACGATCGTCTCGGGTCATACGGTACACGTTAATGTCAGCACCATAAAGGACCGAGGTAAGAGGCTTATGTATGGATAGATATTCCATGTACAAGCCATCGACAACAAGTACACGTGTCCCGAAATGGTTTAAATCACTCACCACCAGAACAAAGAAACCGGCTTCTAAACCCGAACTGCGGAAGCTGATTGTTCCGCCCGGGGGGTTCAAGGATGTTTGCGGGTGTCATTGTGGTATGGTGTCGCGATCGTTGTATGAAATATAAATTTGAAACGGAGAAGACGCTACCTGCAAGAAATCGACCCATATGCAGGAGACGTCTAGAAAAAGAAAACTTAAACAATAAACCGTATCGGTGGCAACAGATAACAGGTCTGAAAACCGCTGTATCACATGTTTTCAACTTCAAACTTCCGTTCCGCTATACTTTGTTCAGCTTCTTCCCCACACATGTGACACACCCCCACCATGCGTCTCCATGGAAGAAAACACACGAAGCAAACAGACTTGAATTAAACTTGAATCAGCTGATTCGTCGATGTATGTACGTGCTGAATAGGTTTATGGCAGGTTGCGTTCGACGTAGAATTACCAACACCATACAACCGTTTGCTCTTTGCAACGAAGGTGAGCGATCAAAACAAACATAGACAGCAATGCGCCACACTACCTCAAACCCCGGTAGACGAATCAAACGACCACGAGACGATCGCATGCCGGGAGAGGGCGTAGCACACCAGTGGGAGAACCGGATCGGACGGAGTTCGAGTCGTCAGCTAATCGTCATCAAATTTGGCGCTTCCGTAAAGGTAGTAATTGCGCGCACGAGGTGCCGCGTGCGAATCACACTGTCGATCGCAACCAGAATGCAAACTCTCGCATGATGGCGGCACACTACATTCGCCTTTTGCTAGGAATCGGGCAAGGGAAGTTGAAGATGGTTGAAAGGTGAAGTGGATCGAGAGGTGAGTGAGCTGATAAAGGAACGCAATTGTAAAACAAACAACCGGTAACCAGCTATTTCAAGACAGAATGGAATATTTTTTCCATTCGTTGGGTCCGCACAAAAGTTCGCGTGATATTATAAACAAACTAGTTAAAAAAATGAGAACAAAAAAAAATGACACCTGTCAGAGTTATATGTTGTCTAATTTCCTTAAAATGCCTGAATTGTGTCTATGTAACTTTACCAAAAAAAAATCCATAAAATGAGCAGAAAAATACCAGAAAATTGTAAAGAAAAACATTCTATCTATCTTTTTCGTTCTATATGTAAGGTAAACACAGCATGGTAAGCAAAACATATCGGCCAAATAAATTAATGGGACTAAAAATGGAAACCACCTCAAAGCCCAAAAGCAAAAAAACATGGTTAATTTGGATTGAAGCACATCACCTTGCATGTGTGCTTGCGCTAAGCATAATAATAACAAATTCTTACTGGCAAGACAAAGCACTCAGCTGATTGCACCAATGAAAAACCACTCCGAGATCAGGTTAACAAGGGAATCCCGATGCGTTGATCGGTAGAACAAACTGATCCGATTTCTGTACTGTACAAAAATGATTAGCACTAAATCAACTCACAATTATTTGTTAATATAGGTGTAGCGTGATTATAGTATATCTTGATATGATTACAAAATACGATAGAATGCTGTGTGAACACGTACATTGATATGCAGAACAGGTCAAAAAGGTACACACAAAAAATAAAATAAAAAATATTGCAACAACGTTACACTACTGTAGCGAGTGTTCATCTTTTGCAATCGAAATGCAAGGGTTGCATCACGCAAATGGCGACTTTGCGCGTGCTATTCAACGAGCTTCTTCCGGCAAAGGTCCTGTAAATGGCTTTTCGCGTTCGACAGACATTGCGCCGACAAGAAAATCGTTTAAATCCCTATTTCCGTGCAGTATTGCGGCTGCACCACGAAACGTGGCGTAATTTGCAACGAAATTGCAACCGGCTCAAGAATAGAACGCACCTAGACATTTATACATTGGCTCTCGGAAACTACGTTCGTCTGCATTGTGGCAATATAAAGCGCTTAAGTGTACCGTAAACTACTTAACAAATAGTCGCGCTGCTCAAAGCACCGTTATACTTCATCCATAAAAGCTACAAATATTAATTAGTCGGCACTCAGCACGAGTATAATGAAATTGAGTCATGTGCAAATCAGCCGGTAAAAGAGTGATATATTCACGTTTTTTATGAATTTAACCACTTGTATGTAGGTGTCTTCGATAAATAATGACAAGCCTGAGATGCAATTTTGTTGGTAATTAAATAAGAACCCATGTTTGTGTAACATACAAATTGTTCAACAATCAATGTTATCAGTTTTTATTTTTAAAACATTTTTAAGTTCTTGTAACAGATTGATGTCCGCGTGGCGTCATAGACAGACGAATACGAATACGTATCAGAATTTTGCCTACGTAATTGATGCCTTAGCCAAAGACTTGTTTTGTTTATTATGTAAAGTTTAAAAATAAACTTAAACAACTGTATCTTTTTTAAAAGACTCCTGACGAACGAACGAAGCAGATGATTAAATGAAATCTGTTTGAAAATGTCTTACAATATGAACCATTAGCGTACTAGAACCCGTTCAAGGCCAAGTTTCTTGCCGGAAGTATGGCCTTGCGCACCTGCTAAGTTTAATTACATTATGGGCAACGACCGGGAAAACAGGATAAATATTGCTGTCAACATTAGTTAAGCGATGTGCTTAGAAACGCGAGGGTAACAACAGCCGATTACCTACGTAATCGTTTGCGTTGTCTTAGTCAGCTTACTGTTTTGCTGTGTTATGTGGTGCTGCACAGTACACAGCAGGCACATATGCTGATGCTTAGTTGACTTCTGAGCCGTAGATAACAACAACTGTGTTTATGTGTGTCTGACAACAACAACCATCCTATTTTCAATGCGTTATGTGCGTCCGGTGGTTATTTTTGATTCCAATTCTTTCCTTATTTGCACTCGAAGTGTTAACACCTTAAAATACACAACAAAATGAATGTGCCGAAAATGTGTAAAGTGTGTCATGTAATCGCAATTATCCTCTCTTTTTTAGTTTAATGTCGTTTTATAATTTTTACTTTATTTGAAATGTTTTAGTAAGGTTTTATCATAAAATCACTATAAAACTGTTAAAAAGCTTTACCGTGTTTTCAGGACAATCACAACAAAGCAGGAAATGTATCCCTGTGATTGCAGTGAAACCAATAAATATGCTCCTATCTGTATATTTTGCACAAAAAGACTAACTTCAAACATTATAGGCCGACCCATGCCTAATTAATAATAGAGTAAAATAAATAATATGATTTACTAGCAGTTCAATATATTAATACTTTTTTGTTACAAAATTAGGACGTGATATACTAAAATAAATTGATGATTGATAATTTTCTTTAAATTTTAACCTTTGTTTGAATGTTTCAAAATTCAAACTTACAGAAGGAAGTTGAATTACTACCTACCCGTGTAGGTCATACAGTTTTTATTGAATTTTGTACTTTTCCGTGTTGAAATGCGTTTTTATTTAGTTGTAAAAGATGTTTTGCCTTCAATATAAAAATGAAACAATTTCATCATAAACATTTATCTATTTTTTTTTATTTCAAATCATACTTTTATTCTATCAAACATTTTTTCGTTCGTCGACAGTTTCGTTATATTAAATGTTATTAAATGTTAAATGTGCGAAACGCTTCCGGGTAGATGGTCATAGAAATGAAGTTTAATACATGTATGAATTAGATACACAGATGAAATCAGCACTTGATCGGGTTTCCATATGCAGTTATACCTGCTTTAAGTTGGTGGCATCAAGTAAATAGAGTTTCCTTTCAATTTTTTTTTATCACAGCAATTTTGTATGAAATTTTGGGCAAAATAAATATATGCGACTTTTGGAATTGATTGAGCCTATTATATTTTCAACCGTGTGCTTCGTATCGTTATTCTGTAAAAGACGTAGAAATTTTGAAAACCTAATTTGACGGCGCAGGGTCCCTTTAAGTTTTCCTTTACATTTTGTGATCCATTATCTCTTTAGCTACTCGTCCACTAAGCCGTTTGGCCCAAATGATCGGCGTTTTAGCCATTTAGTTGTATGTATTTGTTGTAAACCAACTAGAACAGTACTTGTGCGTGTAATTTTGAGAAAAAAAGTTATGAGTTGATTAAGCTGCACACCTCATCGCCAATGATATTGTTGAATGCCTATAGAGCATCCTCAATTAGCTTTTTCGTATAAAATATACAGATAGACGAAAAGTATTTGGTTTCACTGCATTAAAAAAAATCTGTAACATTGAAATAAATAATTCATTACAACCTAAGCTAATGCTTATGTAGATTTAGTTTTATTCTAACTGGCAGGCCCCAATATGTCTATGAAGCATACAATCGATGACAGTTTATTGAAGAAAACCGCAACATCGTGACAGAGATTTTCCTTTTTTTACGACTTAACTATCCTTTCTTGACCTTGAGGAGGCAAGAAACGTGAAGAATCGCTCGCGTCAGTCATAATGTCACAAGTTACGTATGGAACAGTGAGCCTCCTTATAAAAAAAGCAAAGGACTTAAATCGAGTTGGTTATGGTGTCACGGATTCCCTTGTCCGAGAGTGCGTACATAAGAATATTTGAACAGAACACCTGGTGTCCATGATAAGTCAGCGAAATATTGATCAGTTTTTCATTCTGGTGGTTTATTCTCATGCGCACATTTTCACCCATATTGCGTAGCAATGATTGAACCATAAGCCAACAATATTTGTAATTTACTAAATTTGTAAATTTAATAATAAATTTATTAATTTTATATTTACTAAAAACACAAAACCCACGTGTTTAGTACGAACCATAATTAATAGTTTGTTAGGATGCGCTTTGTTTTCATTTTTTCCGTATTAAATGTATGGAAAGCTTTTATTTACATTTAAAATTAAACACTTCAAACGATACGACTAATGAAAAATATTATTGCTCTTGAATAAAACTATCAACACTTTATGCCCCATCTAGCGTTTTTCTTCCCATAAATAGTTTCCAGCTACTTGCCAAACTAAACAACAATTTTAAGCACCGCCGGAAAAACGATTTCGAAGTACATCAATAATTAAACTTTTTTTGCACTTTCTTACTATGTGTTCGCCAAAACGAAGCTGTGGTCCTTAGACTGACACATTCAGTGTACGTCATTTAAAGGGAGGTAACGAACAGAGAACGAAAAACAAAAATATTATTGCTCGCCCGCCTAAGCGATACACGTTTAGCAATTTTGCTACTTTTTATACTACTCGTTGTTTACGCATTCGCGGTTTATTTGCTGCTTACCTACGAAAAAATTGAATATTTCCTGGTAAGATTGTGTGCTAATCTTTTTTCGTACCATTGCACAAATAGACAACCAGAAATGGCAAAACTTCTGAACTTCTTAAAAGAAACTGGACTTTACGACGAATTATAGTTAAATTTTTTTTTCTTTCATTTTTTGAATTTTTTTCTGTTACTTTCATGTGTTATAGTTTAGCATAATCTTGATTTTTTTTTTTTTTTTAACTTTAGTGTTACTATAGGCATGTATATTTGAGCATACACATATAAACCTCATCTCAAGAGAGGCGAATGAGCAAAAGCCTCGTAAAAACTGAAACAACAACAACAACAACCATTGCTCAAATGAAACTGGGACATTGATCAGCTGATTCCGTGTGGGGCTTGGCAAAGTTGCCTTCTACATACTTGAAAGTATCCTACCGCGATAATAAATCTTGATAAGTTTTACAGCGTAGCAGAGTAATCAGTTAAATTTTTGGTAGACTTACGCTTAACAAGGTAATCATGTCAATTATGGTTTTAGTACATTGAAAAGGCTAGAGTACGATAAGAAGCTGATTGGTAAATTTTGTTTTTGTTGCTGTTCGAAACCACACCGGATGATCGGAGATCGCTCTAATCTAACATTTGGGCATATAATTCGACACATGATTATGAACATACGAAGATGGTAAATTAAAAACTTACCACTACGAAACTTAAATAAATATTTTCTATACTTTTAGCTCTTAGCAAAGTATCGTTGCTTGCCAAGAAAGGCATTGGTAGTCGAGCCTCTTATCAGATCGTCAATAATATGTTGCTGCTCTCGTGTGATCTTCGTATTCGTGGAGCTAGGAATGTAACCAATAGCTGCTAATCTGTGAAATAAATTCTTCCACTTTACACCCTTTGTGAGCCGTACATTCGTTATCATACAGCAACGAGTTTGCTTCAAGACAGTAACTTCGCTTGTCCAATAACGTGTGCCTTGCCCAAACAAGTTTTGAATATTTGTAGGTGACGATTCTTTTTTCCTTCTCAATAAATATTTGTTATTAAGCTTTTTAAAACACTTGGCGAATGAAGTCCAAAGTTCCCCGAAAAACCACACCCTGTTCAACTTCAAGATTTGTTACAAGAGACTTGTGCTCGATATGTCCAAAGGTCCACTATAGTATCCAAAGCAGCTTCTAAGCCCTTCCATATAAGCTGTCTTGAAACTGGACCTGTGTATATATCAAGGACAAAGAACAAAGGCCTGTTTGCTGGTTCTCAAAGGTAATGTGGTTCTTACAAGCTTATAGCGTTTCGTCGTTTCTTGTACAATTTTTTTGTACATCTCATTACATTCGAGATAACAACATCGTCGTAGTGGATATTAAATTAAATTAAATAAGTGCAATCTTTCGATGCGATCATGTTTTTTCAATTGAACAACTTTATAAACGGCGTAGAGATGTCAAATTTATAAAAATCAGTTGATTAGCTGACCTAGTGAAATGAGTGAATGCACTATAAAAGAATTTATTTAATTTGTGTTATGCTTTCATAAGCCATAGAATGATTGTTTTGAACCGAACAAATATTTAAATTTTTTATCTAATTAAATACGGTTTATAGTAATGGGCGGCCCGGTGGTGCATGTGATAAACGGCGCCAGTTCACACGGCCGGACCGGGTTCAAATCTCATCCGGACCGTCCCCCCGTAGCAAGGACTGACTACCCGGCTACGTGGTAAAATAAGTCTAGTAAGCCAGAAGTGGCCGGCGTGACCTGTAAGGTCGTTAAGCCAAGAAGAAGAAGAAGTATGGAAAAGGCAGTACTTAGCACAATCCAACATCGTCTGGCTGTCAAATGTAACTGATTCACAATACAAGTAATCCTTTATCAACAGGCATTTTATGTAAAGCAAAACCTGTTCTCGCAAATCATATTTTGACAGTTGTTGATTCATATTAGTTTTCGATGTTCATTAAACTGTTCATGTAACCATCGCTCTTGTTCCTATTGTTCAGTAGAGAGAAGCAAAACAAATATGTATAAAAGCCTAACATAGATAAATACTTCGTTAGAGTTTTATAAATAGAAGGTTATTTATTTTTAATCCCTCAAGAAAATAGCTTCCGTTTTTTATGGAACAAAACACGCACACCCCTATCAGTAGTAAAATTGGTACCTGTGTTATTAGTTTCGTTTTCGAGTAAAGCGCCTTACGCAGCAAAACCTATACATCCCTATAAGCTGAGAAAACAAAACACATAGAATAGCATTTTGTTGTACCCAAAGGCTAGCTTTCTCTGAAGGGGAATGTATCTGACGAATGTGGCTTTCGTCATAGTTCAAACTTTATTTTTACACTCTGCTAAACAACAATTATGCAACAAGATCGCGTCGACACGTCTGCGTGCGTATGACGCCGTGTAACATTTAGCCATTTATTTGTGTACGCTTTAACGTACTACGACTTGCTTATGTTTATGTTATTATAGTTGTGTGCAACTGATCATAAAAGGTATATATGCGATGTAAACAATAATTTTTCAGACTTATCTCAGTGCAATAAAAATTTCCCTGAACCGAGCCAGACTGTTAATTATTTTCTTTTGTTCAACTTTTTGATAAGTCGTAAAAATTATCGATGACGGAAAGTTGCAACGATGTAAAAGCATACTTAATTTTACCACGCAGCCGGTCTTTGCTATGGGACTGATACAATATTTATTGAATAAATATTTGTCAAACACTGACTGAAAATTTAACTATTTTTTTCTACTTTGAATGTACTGAACCATGTTTTCCACTATGAACGAAGCTTTATTTACTTCCTTGATCCATTGAGCTTCACAATCGTTCCGTAGTGTCTGTGCCAGAGCTGTACAAACAACGTCCAAAGACGATATCTCCCGGAATCTGTTACCAGGTACTGATTATTCGTTGCACCGGTCCAAAACGGACAAAGACCGATGTTGGTAGTGACGTCACTGTTGGCTAGTATAAAACAACCAACTTTATAGCGTTCAACGAGACGAAACAAAACAACGGGAAAGATAATACCAAGCCTTACAATGCCATTTGTCTTTTCGGTCATTTCGTAGAGCTTATCTTTAGCTGGCGTGTGCCACCGCTTTCTTGATTTGACTAGTCAGAATGTATACGATCAAGATTCTATAACAATATTCGATGGACAGTAGATACTACCACATAAAATAGAGGGATACGAATCGAATATAATACTCGATAAACTGCGTGGCAAAAGTAAATATGCAATGGTACAAGAAAATCATCGAATCACTGTAAAACAACAAGTTCAACGTCTTTGTCCAAGGGTATGCGATGAGAATGGTAATGGTATGGATAATTTTAATAAAAAGACACCACACACAGCCACACACAACAATTTTAAGGTTTCATAGGTACAAGAATCCGGTAAAAATAATTGACAAAACTTAAACCTTTATCTAAAAGACTTGTTTTAGAATTAAAGCAATAATATATGACAGCAGTGACATGCTTCCCTTGTTTGATTTAATCATATTTTGTAGGCTCAGCGCGATATCATTATACTAACGGTATATTTACTATAGACTGCAGAAGACCGGATTCAGCCATTTACCAAGGTCGAACCAATAGCTGTTACTGCTAGAGATAACCTTTAACTTTCCGTAGAACGCACACTGAACTATCGATAGGATGCGTTTTTATTACGGTACAGCTTACCACGTAATTGGTCAACGAGCAAATGAACCACTGTTTGCTTCCGGGCATGATTCATATGTATGTTGAGATGAACCAGATGAAAACGTGGGAAAACGACGCACTAGATCATACGCGGTAGCGGATATCCCCGCCATTAAATATAGTGGGATTCCCCTTAAGCCAATTTCTTGATGCATAGTGACACACAGTCAGACAACCCCATGCATAGCCGTTTGAAAGTGAAAACCACCAGTATAGATGTTCGCTTATGTGCGAGTTTTTCATCGATTCAACCACTTCTGGCAGACAGTGGAAGAAGGGACGTGCCGTCGTTTGCGTGCATTTGTCGTGGTATTTTCATAGATAAACTTTTCCATTGTATCATCTACAATGTACGCTGCGGCAGCATGAAAGAATGGACTGTTCTTTATGATTTTGTACATGCGCATGCCCAATAAGCGTTGTACATATAATTTCCCATTACCAACACTAACGCATTGCTGTGTGATCGATGAAAATATTTGGATGCTACTGATGTGATGGAATGTTTTGAAACAACGGACAGATACATGACCTAAGTTCAACTTTCTCATTAGTGACGTTCTGGAGTGATGATTTCCTTTTCAACGCGGTCATGCGATTGTTTTGTTTTTGTCCAATCTTAAAACTTCCTATCTTGCCGGATTGCAACATGACGCACATACAAGATAAAACGAAGCTTAAAACCTTAAGTAAGCATCTTAACTCCTGTGAATGTTAACCGATGTTTGAAGCTTGGTAGAAGCTAAAATACAAAAGTTATGAAATAAACATAAAATACGCATATCTACGTAAAACCGATTCAGCGAACTATAACATTAGACTAACCTTGGCTGTTTGCATTCAAATTCCAGTTCGTGTTCTGGTGTGGTGCACGTAATATACACCGCCTTACACCTACTTCAAACGAAAGCTAATCGTCGATCAGCTGGTTCCCTCCCAGCACTTTGTTTTATTTATAAATACAACAGAAAACTGGCTATTTTCATGCGTCAGTGTATGCCTGTTAGCACTTTCTTACTAGCTTTTATTTTACTCCACGAACACTCAAAACCCCTTTCGCACATTGGAAATTTTCTCTCATTCAAGTACGAATCGTCGTCGGTATCGATGAATTTAAACTTAAATCACAACAACCATCTAGTTGACGCACCATATTTTCTCTACCCCGCTCGGTTAACGAACAAAACATTGCACAGAGAACATTTTGCCAAATCGTTTATCAAAACATTGAAACTTAAAGCGGCACCGTGAATGAATTCAACATAATAAATGCAAGACAAACAATGCGCATATGCTCTCACTTTTACACTACAAAATGTATGCCTTCTAGGGAAATTCGGTGTTATTTTTGGTCGAGAAGCGAAGTAAAACCAAAACAAAGATCACACTGCTAAAAACGCGAATCGATCGCTCAAACGTCACATAGTAGAATAACTGGCAACACGGCCTTCCTTCGTTTCACCACTACCACTGCACTATTGCGCTTCACACACACACAC
>STHE01000009.1:274048-287165 GCA_016170035.1 Anopheles funestus-like sensu Spillings et al. (2009) | reverse complement strand
TTTTTTTTTTTTTTTGCTCGGTTAGAACGGCCTGGCCGTATCAAGACTTATTTTACCACGTAGCAGGATAGTCAGTCCATGCTACGGGGAGACGGTCCGGATGGGATTTGAACCCGGTCCCTGCCGTGTGGACGGGCGCCGTTTTTCACATGCACCACCGGGCCGCCCCATATTTTTCAATTTGAACAATTCACAAATATTTTGAACTAAAAACCACATTTATAACGAACATTTTGTTTAAAAACTGGGAAATTTTAATGTTGTAAACAGCTTTATACATAATCCAACCATTTTAAACCAAAAATGTTGAATAAAGTTGACCTGTGTCTGGATCAGTGTGATACTCTTTCAAAGAGGATTGAACTTGAAACGCCAATAAATCAATGACATATGTTTATTTTTTGTTAAACTTTGGTGCGTACAACTAAACGGCTCAGAGCAGTTTTAATCATATTCATGCTTACAGCTAGTGATGGGTCAAGTAGTTCTTTCGAATAGGCGGAACGAACCGCTCTAGCTGACCTCGGTGCGCTGTGAGTGCAATATATGTAGTTAATAAGTGCGTAAGGGAAATAGAGCTCAAAAGAGCGCGCTGAGCGCTGTATGAATAGCACTAAAAGTAACTTGTTGAGCTAGGTATCTGTACTTGTGATGGGAAAAACGGGAGCCATTTGGTCCTAACCGGCTCCAGAGCCGTGGGTGCACTAAAGTGCGTTCCGGACGCACTTATTTAATAAGTGGAAGATATTAACATCTCTCTTCGTTTTACCACGCAACCGTATAGTTAATCGTTTCTAATTGGAGGCATGGTTCAAATGGGATTTGATACCCGGTGCTGTCATGTCAGCGCGCTTCATAGAACGCTATGAACGCGCTTTACGGAACGCTCTTTTTAGAGCGCAATTCGCTCAGTGAAGCGCTGGCTCATTTTAAATATGGAGTGCAGTGAGCATGCTCAGTTAAGTGAGCGGAACGATTGAGGTATCTCTTTTGCTCACGACCCAACACTAACTGCAGCATACTTAACTCCGACCTGTTGGTACCAGATTTGTTATTGTAGGCCAGACATGTCAAACATAAGGCCCGCGAGCCGGATCCGGCCCTCGACGAGGTCTTTGAATCCGGCCCGCAGATGAATAACGAGATCGATTATAAGCCGGCTTTAATTGAGGTGTGACTTTGAAAATTGATTAACAATCTGTATTGGTTGTGCGTGTACTCTTTTTACACTTAACTAACACGCTTTTGAATCCCTCTTGAAGTCCAAGCAACTGTTGAGTTTTTATTCCATTCCGACTTCTCCACGACTTTGCGGCGCTCAACTACCTACCAACTAAACAGGAATGCTCAACTATCGACCGTTTTTCCATATGTGTTCTCCCTGCGAATAACCCGCCGTAGCATGCGTGATATCAATTCTGAGAACCGCAATCAGCGCAGCTTAAATGTTTGATTCTATTCTAGTCCTCCAAAGCCCATTTTCCATGGGCTTGTGGATTTGGTTTTTAACCGTGTCTAGAAACACAGTAGCAGGGAGAATTTCGGACCTCTCTGCTGATTTGGACAATCAACCGAAGGAAACAGTGAAAGATTTACGGGGGCTTTAATTGACACTGTAATTGAATTGAGGTAAGTAGTAGGGGTAGGTTTTGTTGGGAGTACGCAGTTAAATTGGAATAAAAATTTCGGGTTGACGATATATGGGAAAACAGAAAATTGGCCCTCAAGATAATTTTTGTTTGCAAAGCCAAAATGAGTTTGACACACTGTTGCAGAGAAAGAAATAATTCTGCAATGTTTCTCTCTTCCCATATCGCAGCAGTCGCCCACCCTATCACACCCATCTGCTCCTTCTCATCGTAATGTTTAGTAGAGAGATGATAATTTCTTCTTAACGGTTTTACGTAGAACTGGTAACATTCTCATATTCTCCTAGCGACCAGCGTTGCGGAAATTCAAACGTTGTTCTATCCTCTTCTTGGCCTGCTCAGGATAGAGCACATTGTTTTCTCTTCTTGGCTTTAACGACCTTACAGGTCACGCCGGCCATTTCTGGCTTACTAGACTTATTTTTACCACGTAGCCGGATAGTCAGTCCTTGCTACGGGGGGACGGTCCGGATGGGATTTGAACCCGGTCCGGCCGTGTGGACTGGCGCCGTTTATCACATGCACCATTGNTCTCTTCTTGGCTTTAACGACCTTACAGGTCACGCCGGCCATTTCTGGCTTACTAGACTTATTTTTTACCACGTAGCCGGATAGTCAGTCCTTGCTACGGGGGGACGGTCCGGATGGGATTTGAACCCGGTCCGGCCGTGTGGACTGGCGCCGTTTATCACATGCACCATTGGCCGCAGAGCACATTGTTATTGCTTTTGAATTTAATCATGTCTAACATTGCTATTGGTACCATTTTAGTTTTGTAAGGAACAAATGATAAGACAAAACAATCACATTCTGAATTCATTTGATAAAGGAGTTTTTATTCAATTTTTTAATCAATAAGTAATAGCAAACATAGATAAAGATAATTTAAACAAAATGCCTGAAACCAATATAGATATATCCTGAATCATACAATTTGCTTTAAAAATACGAACAGGTTTAGAAACTGTTTTAATATTCCTTCAAATGAGTATGGGAGATCATTATACAAAAGATCTTTCTTTTATATTGACTTTTTCCATTTATTGTGTATCAGAGATTATTGCGTCATAATCGTTAAGCACAGACGTAGATCACGTATATGGACGCTAATTTCGGAAATTAGCCTAGATTGCAATCACCAGAAATTAAATTAGTGTATGATAGTGAAAATCTGCAGCCAAACAACTATAGTCTTGAATTTTAGCGTTGCATAGAACGGCTAATGAATGGTGCCTATTGGTGACGGTGTAATTGAAGTTGATTAGCAAAATTTTGCAGTTATTACTTCATTTTTTCAAATCACCCATGTATTAAAAATTTATTATTAGTCATGCGACTACCATGCGATGCTAGTTGGCCAACCTACCAGTGGTCTTGTCAGTTGTCTAAATGTTGTTGAAAATTTGATAGTTCTATCACTTTATTTGAGGCCGCTATGGCCAGAAGTGTGAAGGAACGTTGATTTGAAATTTGTTTGAATCGCCTGCTCAATCTTGGACAACATCGATATCAACCATCGTGGTACACTTCATTCTTGTCGGGCGGATACGATCGCGCATGGCACGTCTGGAGATTGGGGAATCCATCGTTTGGAGGTCGGGTTCCGGCTATCCTATCGTGTTAAGCAACCAGAACAATCAACAGAAGTTCATAACAAAAACTGATGTCAGTATGGGCACCTGGCTTGGTAAGATGGACACTACTTTGGCAAGGTGGCCGAGCATTGGATCGAAAGGGACGGTGTAACCGACCAAACGGCCAATAAATGTTTTGGCAAAATAGATATCCAGATACGGTAGCGTCAATCCAAGCCAGCAACAAAAAAATCCGGTTGGAAAATCAAGTGAAGCGTTGGCTATCAGACACCCAACGTGGCGCAGAAAGAGATAAATGATTGTTTTAGAGTTTTGCTAAAAATCCCCTTTTTTAATGCATAGGTACGTTATATAGCAGTGTCTAGCCCAAAGAATAACCCAGATGCAAAAACAATAACAACGTTGTGGGGTGTACAAAACTTTTCAGAGTATTTTTCATTAGGAAAAACAGCTGTTTATAGTTAGACTTGTTCGAACTGATTGAAGTGCTATGATGATTATCTTTTAATGATTGTGGTGATTCAATTACAAATTATTTATTCAAAGTTGTTGTTTCGATAAACATTGTAATACGATGTAAAACAATATTTTGCGCAAATTCCCATAACAGATAAATGTTTAATTGTAACCTATTGAAAAAGAGCCACCATGCAGTCGCACGGGATCATCAATCACCTGTTTGTCTGTTCGATGCAGATACCCCCCTGTAGCTAATGTAACGTGTGACGCGAAACACTATTTTGGTCTAAAATCACGCATCATTATCAGGACTTTTCCCTCGTGCAGCAAAGCACCAAATCGCCCTAAGAAATTCGTAGTCACTTTAAACTGGTTATCTCCCTTTGCAGCATTGCCCGATCGAGAGATGTTGCGGTGAGATTTCTTCACAAGGAAGAATCAATAGTCGAATTATGCCCTTCCGACCACCACCGGACCGTCACCGTAGGAAGTGTGTTGCCAGTCAGCTTAATAATCCCCCCCCGCTTGCCACATGCTGCTGGCAAGCGCTTATCGATTGTACGTCACTTAGTTCCGACTGCAGATTAAATTGGCGCGAGGTTTCGGCCGGTATTGACCCACCCGTTTTATAACTCATCACCGTCACCCGACAATCGTCAAGGGTGATAATTGTATTCCATGCTCCGTTCGGCGTCCCCTCAGTGCTTCACGTGAAAGCTGATAAGCTAGCCCAGTGTCAGTCGTCGCGTTTCAAACATTCAAACACGTAAGGTAAAAAGGCGAAGAAACCCATAACATTCCGGAATCGTTGGCACGTCCAATAGAATCCGCGGAAGTGATAATTTGAATAGGCAGAATGGAAACAAACTGGGATGGCTTTCCATTTCAAATTTCTGCGTGATTCACTGGCGGATGGTTGGTTGAAATCTGTCTGCAGCAGCGTTGCACCACAGCAGTTGATCAGGTTGAGAGGCAAGCGAAGCAGCGGTCTATAGGCGCCGCCACCACCAGCGTAGGGGTTACACAACTCAAAGCGATTGTGAGAAAATAGAGAATTGGCACATCGGTGAAGTGGCTGGAGTGCTCGTATTGCTAATCCTTAGAAAAACTGCTGTCCGGTACACAATCGACACGATTGGTGTGGCTAAAGATTTGAAGTGGACATTCTGATTGGATTTCACAATCTTTATCAACACGGTGCGCCTGCAACGAGGACATTGTACGCGTGCACCAGAAGTTGTCCAAACAGGTGGAAGAGTTTTTAGTGGTGTGCGTATTTTACTTATAAAAATATCAACGTTGCCAATAGCTACAACATTAACTCACAGCAGCAGGCTCAATCCTTGCAGCATTTTGACGATGTGTGTTGCATTGAGGTTTGGGTGAATTCAGTTTTTCCCTGTGGTCGTTATTGAAGCATTGGTATCGAGTTATCAGTGCCGTAGGATTAATCGTTCGTCATTTCGACGATAACGCCTCCGCTAGGTCAATATCATTTGCTGCGGATTTTTTCGGTTTGTAGTAAGAAAGTTCGCCAGATCCGTTCGTGCGCTACGAACAGATAACGGTGCGCCATTTACCACCTGCCTGCCCTTTCGTTACACGAATTACCGCGCAAGGGCGGGTACTTAATTCACAGCGGTGGGGTGTACATTTTTTGTAGTTCGCGTATCGATCCGAGGTGCCGACCTAGTCAGTCAGTCAGAAGAATCCGTTCGCTGCGATACGGAACACGATCGGGTCCGGTGAATCCATCCGTCCGCATACACGATGGCTTTAGGTAACGCCCTGCACCTGCTGACTGCTGCAATGCTTCTCGCTACCGTCGGTTTTGCAACGTCTTCCAACGAGAACAGCAAGTTTCTAGTGAATAGCAGAATGGAAGTTAACGTTAAGGTAAGCCCCCGTGTGAGCTAATATAAGATTCAAAGTGTCTTTGAATATATGTACACGTGTTCGAATGTGCTTTTAGTCCTTACTGAGTGAAATTTGTGGCACCAATTCATCCTTGCTCAGTATCGGTGTGAAGTCGCTCAGTAACGAGTACAGCGATCGTACGTTTGAGAACCTGTGTGGCAATGAAACAACCGAAGTGTTACTATGGATACCGGTAGGAAACTTCGGTAATCTTGCCGAGGTAGGCTCTTCTAGTCGTTACCTAGGTAAAGGTGCTGGTGACGAAGATTTTGCCGACTACTGCAGTTATGACGTAATGACTAAATCGTGCACTACTGATAGCGGCGTTGTGGTAAGTTTATTGCAAAAACAGGCGTCCCTAGCCTTCTACATATGTGAAATCCATGTAAAAAAGTAATTATTTAATGTGTGTTTTTTTTCATTCTTACTATCATAGGAAGGATCAATTCTGCTGCTGGCCGAGAAGTTTCCGGAACGATACGAACTGCGTGATTTAGTGTATAAAAAATGGAGGAATTCTACCCATCTCGGTACACCGATTTTGGCCTATGCCACATTAAAAAACCGAGAACCAACATACAAGTATGTCGATCAGGATATTTCTTATCTAGCGGACACACGTATCGAGTACGTACTACCAGCGACCGTGACGCACGGTATGTCGCTGTCAGTGTTCCGTGGTAAAACGGAAACCTACAAGCTAGTCGCCGGGGAGACTTATTACGGCAGAAATTTTAAGGTAGGTTAACAACGTGTCTGATAATGTGTATTAGGAAGTCGGTGTATGTGTCATTCCGGTTGTCATATGCTTCTCGGGTCGATTTATCTCCTTATCTACGAGGGATGTTCCTCGAAAGGTGGTAAAACGGTAATGGTTTTACCACCCGTTGGCTAACTGATATCGGTTTGATAATATCAAATTTGCTATGCTATGGAATCGAAGAAACGGCAATACGAGAAGCAAAAAGGTGCTACTATTTGAAAAGGATTATAAAACTGCAAGAAAATTCGATGCAATAATGTTTTTTTGAACGTCATCGCCATTGACTAGTACTGTAATTTAAGTATCTTACGGTTGTTGACCATGAGATAACATCATTTAGCTGTTTTTTTGTGTTTCTTGTAGACTATTAATGCCATTCGTTACATGAGCCCTTACTCCACTATAAACATTACCGTCGTTGGATCCGAAGGACGTGACTATCGTGAATTTCGGGCCAAACTAGTCACCGTGTACACTGATGAGGAGGGTTACGGTTGGTCAAAATCTTTATCGTCGATTGAAGCTGCGGTAAGAATGTGCACTACGTGTGTTTGAATTATAAATAATTGACATGCAACAATTCGTCTTAGGTTATTGAAACCAAGCTTACAGAGACACACGTGGAATATGCACTGCCTGTCAATTTGTACGACTCCCAGCCACCCGTGTTACCACCAGTACTGCCCATCACTAACGAAGGTAATGCCATGGTGGACAAAGGACAGCCTCCAGTGAAGGCTATCGTGGCGAAGCCAGAAAACATTCACATTCATATCAGCGAATTGGACTTTGGGCAGGCGTATCCTGGATTCCGCAATATAGCCATTGGTGCAGCAGTTTTATTCTTCTCCGTCCTTGGAGTAGCGATCATCGATATCATTAGGCGCGTTATCGCAAACCGTCGCGCGAAACGATTGCATCTTGGCAAGTACAGTCGAACGTAACGCTTTTTTTCATACGCACGGTTCGGTTACAAATCGTCGCACATCAATCATCGTCGAGAGTTAAGATTATGTTAAAAACTTTGTAGAGCGTTACGCGTTTTATTAGCACATTCTTTGCAGCATTCACAAGTATTAGTAAGTAGTTTACCAAAACATTTCTATGACTCGCCGAGTGTATTTAACGTTGAAATAAAACATTAAAATTATTTAACTACGCCCTTCTCCGTTATGCGCGACAGATTTCCTTTCATGGAGCAGATCAGCCAATAAACGGACGCAATTGCAGGGGAAAATCGTTATTTGCTAAGCGGTTGATACATTCCTTTTCGTACCCACGACAGTCCAGACGATGGAGGTGTCGTTACTTCCGTTCCTTTGTTTTCTTTCATTGACTGCAGTGCGGGCCCATGAACGTCCGGGTTGAATCGATCGAAGCAAATATAGAACCGATCTGGATGTGCGGGCAGGTCGTAGAGTTTTTGCTGACTTTCCTCTACACTTTGCTCGACGCGTACCAAAAACTCTGTACGATTTTCCACCAGCAATTCGTACGCCTCATTATTGGCTAAGGGATTCGAATGTATCGTATGGTCGTCCAAGTTTTGAAGGACGGACTGCACAAATTTGAGCATTTGCCAGATGTGGTTATCCCCAGCCTGCCATTTGGGGAATGCTTCCGAAAGGTCCAGTACTCCATCGTTAGGATTGATCAGTGGATGAAACACATCGCTTTGAAATGTGACTGTCTGCAAAAAGGCATTTTGGAAATGTTAAGTCTTTTCAGCTATATTCAGATGCATGTGCAGATACTTACTGGAACAGTACTGTCGTTGGGGAATCGGCTCGGAAAAGTTAGGGTAAACCTGAATACTCCGTCTTTGTACACTCCACTTCGCACAAATATAACACCGAACCAAACTGGAAAGAAACAAAATCGTATAAAAAATATTCTACTAATTGAAAGACTAACAAACAAAAAGCGCATGCGGAAGTTTGTTATCACTTACGGAAGGGGTTTTCGTACGACGGTGTTACGTAAATACCACCAAGATCTTCACTCTGCAGTCGTTCGCTGGAAGTAATATAAATGTTTTATTACTGAAATAGATATTAAATTACACAGTATTGCATCTTCCACCAGCCACTTACTATTCGGCTAAAATTTTGTACTCTTGCAGAACTGTTTCCAAAAGCTTATCGTGCGCTTCGAGCGTCATCGCTCTTACACAGGAAGGTGGTACCTGAGTAGTTTTACTAGTTATTCGTTGAAACTGCTTTGCGGCGGTTTGATGGCTGCACGGGCGTTCAGTTTGTACTTTAGTTGCTTTTCTTCGAGCAGCAAACTCTCATTGTACTACGCTATATCATAATAAAAGGTTCCAAAACTACCTATCGCGCTTTAAAATTTACAAACAAAACAAACATCTGCTTGCTGAATAGCCCTTTGACGTTTACTTTTCAGCAAACGCGCAGCAGACACACACACCCATACATACATGAGCATTTGATGTCGCAAATAAAAGGTAGCACATATAATAATCGCGTGGATGACAACATTTCCAAATAGTTTGGAAATTTTCTTCATTATCGTAATTTGTTGCATAGTTTAAAGCATTTTATTTATTTATTTTAATCCTTTTAAGTGTTTTTCTTTGTTTGTACAAGACCTCTAAAATGACGTAAACTACTGCCAAGTAAGAAAAGATAAATAATCTTCCGTCAAAATCACGTTGGTTGACTCACAATATCGTGTGGAGGCCGCACGCATCGTTGCCTTCTTTCACGGTGGATCTAATTAAAAATACGCTTTTCTAATCGCAAGTGGCCGTTCCCTAAAGACAAAGATATACAGGAAATAAAAATATCGTTGCAATATCCGCTGTTTGTGAAGATTCAACCAGACCAAATTTTGCCTTAGTTATCCACTTCAAATATGCAGGCAAGTTAACAAAACAATGACCATTTATGGTAGCAAAGTAAGAGCAATGTGCATTTGATCGCTGACCTCGTTTGTTGCATCCGTTCTTTTTAGGACCCCAACGAAGATACCGAATGGAATGATGTCCTCCGCGCCAAGGGCATTATTCCACAGAAGCCTAAGGAAAAGGAAATTACCGAAGATGAAATTATTGGCATGATCGAAAGCACCATCGCTGAGAAGCAAAATGGGAAGGATTTGTCTCAGCTCGATCTCGACGAGCTGGATGAGTTGGAGGACTCGGAGGATGAGGCAGTACTGCAACAGTATCGACAGAAGCGCATTGCAGAAATGCAAGCGGCAGCAACCAAGGCACGTTATGGCACGGTGCGCGAAATTTCGGGCCAGGACTACGTCGAGGAAGTGACAAAAGCGGGAGAAGGTATCTACGTAGTGCTTCACCTTTATAGCCGCGGAGTTCCGTTGTGTGCGTTGATCAACCAGCACTTAACGCAGCTGTCTATCGCTTTTCCGATGACAAAGTTTGTCCGGGCAATCGCTACCACGTGTATTGCAAACTATCCCGAACGCAACGTGCCAACCATATTCGTTTACTTTGAGGGTCAGCTGAAGAAACAATTCATCGGGGCAGTTGAACTTGGTGGGCCAAATCTTACATGCGATGAGTTGGAATATATGCTCGGGCAAACCAAAGCAATTGAAAGCCTAATTAAAGAAGATCCACGAGAGTCGCGGAAGATTAAAGACAAAATGTTTGCGGAACTGTCGGACAATAACGATTGGTAGGAGGATGGTTGGTGTTGCAAATGTCGGCATTTTTCTACACAATCTAATAAAATTATCTGCTATTTATTGATAATAAACAAGTTTGGCGTTTATGTTCAGGCAATATTTGTTCTGAACGCAGGTACTGCAATTTAATTCAAGATTCTTTCACATGAACGATTAAACGCTTGGAAAAAATCATTACATATTGAAACTTAAAAAAACTGATTGTGCAACGGGTTATATTTTTTGTATCAACAATCTTCCACATTGTTAGAATCGAAATGAAAATGATTTAAACATCAGGCATTTGCTGGTTGTATGGTAAAAGTCAAGATTCGTACTGAGGACTATCTTTTCAAGCCATTAGAATATGTGAAACAAACGCAACACTACTGAATGCAAATACTCTATTTTTGTTATCGTTACCCTCCGACATATCCTTTGTATTTTTCTCCTTTAACAATTTATTGATATAGTCAGATTGCTTAACAAAATATCTGCTACCATCAGTTTTTATTCGTGAGTGTGTATCATTCATATGTTGTAATCTATTCCTTGCCCTCTCTTCCTCCCTCCGCAAAACTACGGCTCAATGCATTTTCATTAAAGATGTCTACGCCAATGAATATGTAATCGTTGTAGATTTAATCCAGGCCCAATCACTCAAATCTACCCCATACATTTTTCTTCCTACATATAGCATTTTGAACAGTCGACATTCTACTGCTATCATTTTTTGTTTTCGCTCTGGGGTGGTTGCTCACAAATGGACTGTGGTGGATTGGTAGCGGCTCCTGGCACGACATTTCACCTTCGTCAGTTTACTTACACTCAGTACACCCTAAGCATACATACACAGTTGGTCAGAACATTCAGCAAACATTCTGGTCGTATTAATGCCATGTTATGCTGCATCATAATATTCCCATCAACTATTCACTATGGATTAGAAGTACATTACCAATTAATAAACATACATTTACCAATAACGCATCCAAATCGGGGGAGCTAATCGTTACGAAAACGGAGAGGAAGGAAAAAAAACCAAAGCGCAGTCCTATTTCTTGCCAATCGTTGGAATCTACATTTTTTCACTCGACTAAAGAAAGCAAACGAATATTACTACATCTGGTGATTAAGATAATTTAAGTCGGTTCGGTTCATTAACGGTTATGCCATTTAACGTTTTTTTTTTAAATAATTAGAATGGTTCATTACGTCTTAAAATGAGACACATTACGGATATAGCAGATTGATGAATCGATACATAAATCAAGTAGCAAAATGAATAGATATTTAAGGTTTCTCTAGCAAAATCCCTTCTCCATTTAGCCTAGGGACGGTTATTCGTTTCGTTCGACAAATGACCGTTACCAAGCATAAAGATGACGGCAGCAAATGAATAACAGGGATGCTTTACATTATGGTGCTCTGCGGGCAGTTCGCCAGCTCCCCCCTCAATAGATACTGGTGATCACTGGAAACACGGCTGAATTTTTAACTTTGAAACTTGTTGCATGTCTGAATAATGGAGGTTTTCCGCACTGGAACCGTTTCGGGTGTCGGTATCGCCTCGCCAGTTGGAACTTTGTTGGCAAACACCTGCTTCACACCGCCACCCTTCTGTTTAGCCATCTGATAGTCACCGGAATCAAAGTACTTTTGACCTTTCTGGAGACGTTTTTGCAGGAACGCCGAATGGCCGCCCAAGCCACGAGGACCACCCATGCCAACGTTTGCACCGTATTTAGCTTTCATTTTTTCTTCCTCTTGTTTTTCCAACTCGCTGACGGATTGTTGCTGTTCCTGAGGGGTCTGTAACCAAATTTTAGGAGGGTAAGAAAGCGAAATCAGACGCGGAAAGGACAATGCGACTCAAAGGATAATTTTGCATAACAAGTAAATAACGAACTGAAATCCCTTTCTACTCACATCCTCGGACTGCTGATCTTCAGCTACTTCAGCAATAGTGTTTTGCTGTTCTGTGCTTTCTTCGGCACTCATGGTTGTGTGATTATTTGGGGCTGTAGAATGAGGTCTTTAGTGATGAAGATATCTGAAAAAAGATGTTCAAGCAAGTTGTTACTAATATTAACGTTCGGTAATAAATGTACAAGTTCACAACAACATTGTTCAAAACGCTGAAGGCGGAGTGAATAAGTGAAACATAAAACACGTTTAAACTTGTTTACGGTGGTATTGTATCCTTATAAAAACAAATCCTTTGACACGTTCCCTTATTGAATCGTTGCGCTATGTCAATCGAAAGACATTGAAAATGGATATCCTTGGACCGGTAGCTTGATGTTGGTATTGAACGCTTCAATTAGCTGCTTGTTACCTATGAGCAAGCAAAAATTACATGCATATACTCCTGCATGACATTACAGCTAACCGGGTGTCGTATTATAGAACCTGGATGAATTTGCGGAAATGTAAGCTGTTTATATTGTACTATACAACATAAACATTATCATCTTATCGGTGGGATTTCGAAGACGCATGACCACACTGCCATTTCCGCTGCTTGCAGACGGTGATCAATCTAATTTTTGCCTTGCAAAATCTATAAATGCGTAATAAAGCTCATGCTACCTACTCAAATATTAAAAAAGGTACAATCTCAATGCATCACATACAGCCCGCTCTTCCTCCGTATCCTTCAAAATGTTCCCACCAAACGGAAAGGCACGCAGGACGCGAACGAAATGACAATGGAGGACACAAACGATATGGATGCCGTAAGCTTGTTTCTTTCTCTCATACCGATGTGTTAGTTATTTACCCAGTACACTACTTACACAGCGATCGTGTTTGCACGGTGGAATAACAATCCGTTTCGCACAATTACTTTGTCTATTTTACACGACGAAACACAATCAGCGGCCGTGTTAGAATATTATCGCAAACCACAGTATGCTGGCCGTCGCGTAACTTTTTATTCGCACTCTTGTTCTAGTTCTCTCGCTTCCCGTTTTTTACGGCCTCGAAAAGATTCCGAAATATGTTCGCTGTTGCCAACCAAGGGTAGACCCGTTTGCTAATGGTGAATCGGCTTGTGGTTACAATCTGCGTACAGGTGT
>STHE01000009.1:209706-252968 GCA_016170035.1 Anopheles funestus-like sensu Spillings et al. (2009) | reverse complement strand
ACAATATAATTGCTTTGCGGATCATAATACAGATGGCTGTACGAAGTGGAAAATACACTCTCTTCTTGGCTTTAACGACCTTACAGGTCACGCCGGCCATTTCTGGCTTACTAGACTTATTTTTACCACGTAGCCGGATAGTCAGTCCTTGCTACGGGGGGACGGTCCGGATGGGATTTGAACCCGGTCCGGCCGTGTGGACTGGCGCCGTTTATCACATGCACCATCGGGCCGCCCCCCGGAAAATACACTACCGTTTGTAATTAATAGAGGATAGGTACCGCAAATGAATGTGACAAACTTTTGCTTATGACCGTGCCATTCACACCTTGCTTAATTGCTTCATGTTGATAGCGTTTAATGAATTACTGACTAACGGAAAGGGTATGTCTGCCACAGCGTAAGCCGAGCCATCATGTGGAACTATGTGCAGAATGAGTGAATCTAATACTATGGTCTAAGCAAGAAGAAAGCAAATAGTCAATAGCTTACCTTTAATTTATCGTTCTTGTTCTTTTTACAAACTAGTAAAAAGTCCGTAAAAAGGAAACAATGCACATCCATCTGCAAAGATAAATATATTTATATTACATATATAGAGAGTTGTAAATAACGTTAGTTCGGAAAAGATCATTTATTGGTGAGCACTAATATGACAATTAATATTGCTTTTTCGTTACACGACCACGTAAGAAATTGTATTAATTGGCTTAGGGGATATAGATTTAGATAAATACTTTGAATCTGCTTGGGCCGTTTCCCAATATCCCAAAAACAGCGAACAAATTCGTAAGGATATGCATTCTACACAAATATTGCATAAAATATTGATCAGTGTAAATAAAAAAGAGACACCAAAATTACAAGAAAGCCTATCGGAATTTTTGTATTTTAGCTCGTAATTTTTTCAATGATGGCTTCCAAGCGCATGTCCTCGCGCGTGTACTACGGAAAAAGTCGATTAGTGAATTAAACATTAAAAGAAATGGAAAAAATGTTAAAATATATATTTATTACATCTTGGCAACAAATTATTTATTATTATTGTATCATTGCTATATAATAATAACAATATACCATAATACCTTTGTAATCGCCATTCAAAATTTGCTCATATTCTTTAATACTATTGAAATAGAAAATAGGTAGGATGCAAATAAATTCAATTGCATTCAAAGAATAAATTAATCTTGATACGGTCAGGCCGTTCTAACCGAGCAGAAAAAAGAACAAATTGAAAAAAGCAGCTCTATAAATTATTGAAATTAAAATTAAGTCATGTTTTCCATCCATTATTGACTACGGTCAATTAAACCACGTATGCAGCGGCACGAAACTGCCAAACAATCTGAAGAGCAATGAGGCAAGATGAATAATACAAATGCGTTGGAACTTGGAACTGGGCTATCGAAATGCGGACCAAACAGCAATTAATAATGTGCGACAGTGTACTATGTGCACATGCTTCCAATATCCGGTGAATGAGGTACACACTTCTTGTTGCGCCACGTAACGAGTGTTGGCAGAGACGGTGGAACGATTTATTACCCACAGAGATGAACATACTGTGCGAGAAGATAAATGATTGGAGAATAAAATTATGATTGTTGTACATAATGAAGTTGCAAACACGTACATTGAGCTTGTCTACCGGGGGTAGAGCGATGATATATTTGTTTGGAACTATTATACTCATTAGTTCAGGTCACAAAATGGACATGGCATGGCACAGTACATCCGTATAAAAATGGATGGAAATAATTGGAAATGCAACCATTTTCTGATTGTATTTGTGTCTCGCCACGATTGTATCGATATACTCGTATATATCACAAAGTTTAAAACTGAATTATAGTATTTTAGCCAATGTTCTCACCTTTCCAGTACTATCCTTGTATTTCAGGTCACCCTCTACAAATACTTTTCGTCCATGGTCGATACCGCGCATCGGCTGGCAGAGGTCGAACATGATACTGTGCTGTTTTACCATACGATCTAAAATCTCGTTGTTTGCGTCTACCACCTCGTAACAGTCGATTCTGGCATTGATTCCTTTCAGACGCTCGCTTTCCTGTCGTGTCGTTAGATGAGAATTCACACCGGCAACAAACTCCTCTACTGAATGTATCTGCGCGATAAATGGAGATTAAAAAAGTAGGAACAATGTACAAAACCAATCAACAAATGGTTTAACGTATTAACACATATTAGTACAACATAGAGATTAAACAAACTGTTGGATGCACAGCTGCAGGTATTTTTTGGTTAAACATACCAATGCGACGAATAAAAATATGTACGTTGCTGTAATGAACAACGTGTATAAAAATAATCGATCCCTTA
The DNA here is from genome assembly GCA_016170035.1 of Anopheles funestus-like sensu Spillings et al. (2009). Classification (NCBI taxonomy): domain Eukaryota; kingdom Metazoa; phylum Arthropoda; class Insecta; order Diptera; family Culicidae; genus Anopheles; species Anopheles funestus-like sensu Spillings et al. (2009). The sequence goes on along the minus strand of STHE01000009.1, from coordinate 250,625 downwards.
ATATGGAATGTAAACCACTTATTAAACGATATTCGACAAGCGATCGGATGTAGGGCACCACGCTTGTACACCATCTCAGCGTTTCTGGTTCATATTAATATGGTAGGAAAAAATTAAAACAGATAGAACGAAAACTCCATGTATGACAACTTTGAAAATTTTCTTTATCAAAATCATGGATACAAAAGATGATGTTATACAACCGTGACTTTTATTCTTGAAAAGTAAAGTGGCCTTTAAAAAACTATTTTCTTAATTTTGAAAGTAGTGTGTATTATACCGGGTATGTTTTGCACTTTTAATTCTTAATAACATTTCATATAATGGGGAAATTGACTTAAAACTTTTTACAAGCATTTTACAGGGACTCTGTTTACTTTCCCGCTTAGGTTCCCACGCGTCCGCTTAGGGTCCGAGTGTAAATCTGCCACTGCACTTACATATGTCAGCGAACTCGTATATCGAGAAACCTTTTTTATTTTAATATCGTTTCCATGTGTAAAGCACGTGACTAATCTATTTATTGAGTAGATTCTACAGTTTAACTATAACAATCTTTTTAAGAAATAATATACAACATTGTCAACAAAAAAATAGATATTAGGAATAAAACTCACCATGGCATCGATTGCTTCGCCTTCTGCCTCATCGTTGATATGTTTCTTGATAGCCGCCAGCAGCAGTCCATACTTGGTTAACCGTTGCATTGGACGCACCAGAATGTCAGCTAGTCGTAACCGGTTGCACATCTTCTGTGATTCGCACCAGGCACAGTAGGTCATGAATAGCGGATTATTGTGGTACATCTCTTTGCAATAGTATTGACAAGTGCTTTGCTCAGCACAGTATTTAGTGTATGGCGTGAAGATCGTGGCGAAATCGACAAAACCTCTTTGAAAGTAATAGATGCTCATTGGTTCTCTCGTCCGTTGGCTATGTTTTACCTGGCAGATGGTGAAATGTTTTAAAATGCAACATTAGACAGGGTCTTTGTTCACCTATGACAGCACTTTACAGATAGAATCTAGAAAAGCTTTTAATAGATTTACAACCATTAATGGTGCTGTTACGTTTGAGAGTTATCTACGTACCATTGGATGAAGGTACAGTGTCCAAAAGCGTAGGTTAGCCTCCCAAATGTCACGGATGTTGGAAAATAATTTGTTCTGATCAACATCCGTTAGGATGTTTTGTGACTGAATGTCTTCTAAACATGCAAGAAAAAGCTGAAAATGGGATGAAAATTTAAAACTTTTATATCTTGTTGGTTGAAATAAGAATAATATCATTTACGAAAAAGATTCCATTCTAATTCGTTTTCATAAAACTAACAAATTTCAATTTGTTTGTTGTTGTTTACAGCATTATAGAGACTTTGGGCCTCTTGGGTCTCTTCCATCTCTAAGAGACCCTCGTGTATAAGAAAGCCATTGTGTTTTTTGGCAAATATTTAAGAAAAAAAAATCGGTAAGAGGTAAATAATTTTATTCGTCATAGAAACTATGCAGTTCTTCATCACTCTTATCAGAAATACTAGGCAGGTAGGGTACTCTCCGTATTGCACAAGTTACTGCAATAAAGCGTTGCATGCAAAACATTTGAAAAACAGCAATCCAGAAAACCGGTAGACTAACTGCACTGCACATGGGAAAATGTGATAAATTTACATTTTTGTAAATATTATTTCACGACACGATTAACACAATACGGTCGATACCAAATCTTATCTGGACTTTATTCCCATACGTAGGACTGACTCCTAAGCGGCGAGAAAATTAATCCAGAAATGCATAGCAAACAGGTCTTGAGGCTGGAGTGCCACAAAAGAGGAAGTAAATATAATTGGTTTTGTCCTGCCACAACATCAACTCTGACCTAAGTCATAAAAAATGTTTACTGCATTACAGCTTACGTTTCCTTTCTTGCGGTTTCGTATTTCACCTATTGAAAGATATCCTTTTCGAAACGTGTTAAAATTCGTCCAATTAAATTATCAAAATCGCACATATTTCACTTGCACACTTGGCAGACTGTTGATTTGACGTAGAAAGATAAAATAAATCATTAACACGGCTGCGATAGGTTCCGCTTCCTCAGGTATCCACGTTTCGTTTTATCGATCGCAAATGATACCGATTGGATTGTATTGCCTTGTTGTAGTTTGAAACATTGGAAGATCCTTGTCTATAAATTATTCACACATTCTAACGTGCAACATGTAGCATGTGTTTGAACTATCCATCCAACCGGAGAGAAGCAATCAGTAGCAACACAGTGTAGTTGAACCCGCATACAGCAGGTGAATGATGGGAATGTTTTTTTTTTCTTCATTCCGAAATCCAGGTATGGCTTCCATTTTTCCGTATTCCTTTTATTCATTCCTCAGTTTAGCTCTTTTTTTCTTCCTTGTCTGTGGCAAAATCCCCATGCAGAACTACTCTTTAATGAGGCAATAAATCAATGCCTGGAAGCATGTGCTAAACGTATCGATTAGAATCAATATGCGTTCGACGAGAGAAGCGCTCTCAAACAAAGCGTAAATTTTGCTGGAACCTATGTAACGGAAAAAGTCAAATCATTTCCCCACACTGCTCAACACTTGTCGTGTGCCTGCCCTTTTTTCTCGACTAAAAGATTAAAGGTGGTATCGAGATTTATTCTGTTTTTTTTTTACTTCCCCAAGCTTAAGGACCTACAACAGAATAAAAACAATTCACACCAAAAGCATGTTGGGGCGAGAAGTTTTTTTTTCGGGTAAATTGAGATACATTGCCGGCTTGTTAGCCAGTTTTTCACACTTGAAGCCTTTTTACAGCTAACGAGGGTTTCCGTGCCTGTCCACATGGGAATGTGTCAAATTTATTTCATTATACTGTAGACTTTTACCTCTTTACCTATTGACATATGACACAGTTCATGAGTTACATTGAAACTGGCGACGTTTCGTTAATATTGAAAGGCAAACCTCCACACGCAATATTCACTCAAGCGTTCAAGTTAATTGCAGTCAGGAGGGCAAAAAAAAAGCTTTTTGTTCGAGACTATACAGAGTATCCACTTAATGGTAGTATACTTGACCGTGAAATGTGACCCAATTTTTAAAGATGAATGGAATGAAAAAGAATAACAAATAATGCTAAAAATAGCGTACCTCGCTGCAGAATTTGCAACATAGGATCAATAAATTTGAAAAGGGTTGGAATTTTTTTGTTATTTTGAAGTCCTTAAAATGAATGGCTTTCAATACAGTGGTGAATATTCATAACCACGTTTAAAAGTAATACAAATATGCAGGTGATTCAAAAATTGACAACTTTCATTAAAAACATAGTGAAAAGAGTTAGTAATTTTTAAATAATGGTATTGTTGTATAAGTTTTAAAACTAAAATACATTTGCAATTTCATTTGTTTTATGAAATGCTTATATTTAATATGCAACCACAAAATAACTAATACAGAATTATTAACCAAAGAACTTCAAAATAGGTAGTAAAGAAATAATTGTGTATCTATTTAAAAAGAAAATGTATTCAGTTGACAATATGGTCCAATAACTTGTAGGACTTATTGATGATATAGTGTTTAACAATCCGTAGCAAGGATTGACTATCCGGCTACGTGGTAAAATAAGTCTAGTAAGCCAGAAATGGCCGGCGTGACCTTACAGGTCGTTAAGCCAAGAAGAAGTGTTTAACAAACGAACTAATATATGCCAAATACATGTTGCACTTCAAAGATCCTGCTGCTACGTAACTTCCAAATAAAAATATTCCAAATATATATTTAAACTCTCTTTCTTCTTGTGCAAACTATTTATGAGCGCAAAAATTGGTAGGTTTAGAAACGGAAAAAGATAGATAAATGTTGCCGTTATTACATCCCAAATCTCATATTTAATTTAAGCAATACATACTGGTACCCGAGGCAGTATGTCCCGTTGTTCTGAGAAAAAGAAATCCAACCGCAGCACCTGCTACCAGCAGAAATATGAGGCAATAAAAGTTAAACCAATTCATTTGCTCACAATCTACGCGCACAGGCCAATGCAGGCGGTAGGCAAAAGTTTTCTCGAACCAAGCGAACCGTTTTGGGAGTTGAAAACTATAGCGCGAGCCTTGATCCTTGTCAGCCTTCCTTATTGGATGGCATAAAGAATCTTATCTCATGCGAATGTGCCCAAAATTTCATCGTGATGTACTGGACCGTGGAAATAAATTTCGTCGACGTGTCCAACTCACTTTAGCCCGTACCTCTCAGTTCTACTTAAAAGGTCCCGCGTACTTACGTCTGTTACCGTTTGTAGAGCGAGAATGTAGTATACTTCGGTCGTCACCAGCTCCCAGATGGCGGATTGGATTTTCGTTTCTGCTTCGCTCATCCCTTCGCACACCGGCCAGAGCAGAGAATTTTGATTAGGAATCATTGGAACATTGAAAGAATTGGTAGATCAGGCAAGGATGATATGTCGTTTTTGGTGGCGTTTTCTGGGTCGACTGACTGACCAGGATCGAGATAATACTTTGCTTCAACTTACCAGCGCAATTGACGATCTCCGTCCAACATTGAGGTAAGTTCCTAAGGCCTACTAAAGCGTCTACATACTCGGGGTTATTGAAATTACTGGAGGAAGACGTCGATTTGGGAATTTCTTTGTTGTAGCTGTCCAGCAGTTCGCAAAGCTTCGACTTTTGTGGTCCCTGCAAAAGTGAAGGGGATGGTAGAACGATTAAAATACCAAATACTAAAATAAATGACCTGCATCACCGTGCATGTAATGCATACCTTCGATCCAAATGGTATTGTCCATTTTTGCTTCGATTGCTTGCCAGAAGCTGACGATGCTTTGGGGCTTTGGTCATAGTTGTCATCCGTGGAGGTGGATGTAAACAGTTTGCTGGTGGACGACATAATCGAGGGCTGATTGCCTACTGAGGCCGCTTTCTGTAGGGTCAGGTGACCGCCCGTGCGGCGATTCGATGTTGCATCACGCTCCGATACAATTAGCGTTCGACCCGCCAGGGCAGATATGTCCATGTTACCATCCAGCGGTTCCGTGTACCGTATGCCTAAGGTGTAAGAAAATTAATATTCTTAAAGAAACCTGTCCCAAAGTTGTTCGCGCGTAGTATTAGTGAAAGCACACTTACCCGTCTCGTGCGGATTGTTGAAACCATTGTCGGTAACATAAATTTGTGAGAAACTCAAGCTTTTTCGAGAAAGTGAGGCACGTAAACATTCTCTGGAAATCATAATAATATGTATTTAAAATTGCGTTTTTTTTTAATAAAAGAAGATATTGTAAGGTGTTGTATGGATTGTATGGATTGTAGAGTGTTGAATTTTATGAATTGCTATGAAACAATAGTTGACTATTAATCTACTCTTCGAAAAGGAACGTTTTATAATACAATGGCTGTTAAATTATTATTTTACGACGTATCAAATTTTATCCTTAACCTACTGCAAGAGAAAGATATTTCAATCAAACGAACATTATGTCTGTAGCTTCCTGCTAAAGACCAACAGATAACGACATTCTTTAATTATACTTCATGATTATCAAATCTCGTTACAGAAAATCACTGTAAAAAATGAAATAAAAACAGGCTGGCGCATGCTTTACATTTAATCTGTTCCAGACATTCCAGTCAACTTATTCGCAAGGTACATTCCAGTTTTTCCTTTAAGAATTTCGTCCTACGCGGTGACGGTGGAATATTATTTGCTTTCCGTACCGGTACGTTAGTTGCTGGGTGCCATTTGCTTTTTATGTGGTACTCGACGTTCTCATTTCATTTGCTTATGTACTGGTTTTTGTTGCCAATTTTATTGGCGTGCCGACGAAAGATTTCTTCGGGAACCAACAATTTGCACGCTGGCCATGGTGATTAAATACAACACATACGAAATTTTAAACAAATGTATGTAATATTTAATTGTGGTTAGATCAAGTTTCCACATTTAAAACCCATGCTAACTAACACTATGTACATACTGTACAAATATTTAAAAAAAATTAAAATGATTATTTTCCAAATAGCATCAAGCTTTTACTTTCTATTTCGTAAGGAAATAAAACATTCAAAACAATATTCTTCTTCTTCTTCTTCTTCTTCTTGGCTTAACGACCTTACAGGTCACGCCGGCCATTTCTGGCTTACTAGACTTATTTTACCACGTAGCCGGATAGTCAGTCCTTGCTACGGAGGGGACGGTCCGGATGAGATTTGAACCCGGTCCGGCCGTGTGGACTGGCGCCGTTTATCACATGCACCACCGGGCCGCCCCTATATCAAAACAATATTATTTCTGCTTATTATGCGTATAGAATTATTTGTATAATTAATAATTGTATGTGTAGAAATAATTATAGAAATAGTTTAATAAAAACAAACATTATACTTTAAGAACCATGCAATATTTACGGTCAGTTCATGAGTCATTTTTGTGGTCGTATACTTTAAGTTTTCTTCAATTTTTCAAGAAATGTTCTGTATACTCTTTGCACAACGTATCGTTCGATATAATTACAGACAACATAAAGTTTGAATACTTACGCAAGCCGTACTCCTTTAGTGGCCGGTATCAGCACGCCTGGATCATTGTGATCGCCCTCGAAGCAAACAGAGAAGTATTCAGAGCTGGAGACCTATTTCAGTGGTCGTGCGATGTAACGGGTTGCCAGTACATGCCATGCAGGGCCATACGTGAATGGTTGATTTCAATGGAATGTTTGTTTTAGTGACGCCAGAGTTGTGGGTTACAATGCACATTATGCATTTAATGTCGACGAGTGCATTCCCAACGCCATTGTCACAATTGTTTTGGCAACGGTGTAATGTTTTTGTCCAAGTAATAATTTCATTATATCGTTTATAGTTGAAACCATGTTGAAAATAAAAAAAAGTAAGAAAAAAACACAATCGATTATATCAGATTAATAGTTGATAATGAGCATTGCGAAAATTTTTATATATGCATAAATTTTCTTCACGTAACGTTCTTCGAGTTTGAAAATATTATAATTTATATTCAAATGAGCGATTATAACAATACTGCCACAGTGTTTTGTTTACTGTTAAGATTCGATTTGTGATAAAGACTATTGTAATTTATTTAAACCATCATTTAAACCAGTTATTTAACAAAACGCACCAGAAAGCGTAACGAAGGACATGATAGCACAATTGTCTCACATAATAGGACGAACCTTACGCATTGAATGCGTTTTAACAGCCATTGAATGCGCTTTAACAGCTTAAACAGCCATTTTTAGCTCAAACGCACCAATAATAAAATGGATTATTAATTTTGGGTGGAAATTAAAAAGAGTTTATAATGGAACAGACGAAAACAATACTTAATGCACGTTTTCTGTTATTAGATGCATAGCATTAGTTATTAGATGTTATTTTATCAATCCTAATAATACAAAGCACTACCGATAAATTTTGTAAAAAAATGAGAAAAATATCATGCAATAGTTGGTGTTTTATATTGAAAGATAGTTTATCTTACGATGGTAAAATCCACACAGAAAATATTGGAAATATGTTTGAAACTTTAATGCCAAATTGAATTTAATTTCTGTAGATAACACACCTGTGCAAGCAGCGGTATCACAATGCATATTTAATTCATATATCTAAAATTTAGCATCAACAAGATCAAATAACAGAAATTGAAATGAAACGAAATGCAATGTAACGACTTCAATAAAAAAAAGAAATCGAGGGAACTTTATCATTTGCAAATCCTGGCCTCCTCTGCGATGAAACTCAATCGTACTCACTTGGCTGCGCGTGAGAACCGGCTTCTTGCGTTCACGGTGCAAAAAAGAGGAGGATTTCTTTTTAAGAGAAGACGACGTTGAACTGGTGCCGCTCACTTTACTCGAATAGCTCAGGGCAGCCTTTACACAAGACGGCGACGTGAGCATACAGCACGTCCCGGAACCCTGACATTCGTGAGCTTTTTCCATGCTCTCCTGTTTCGGACAGATTCTGGCGTCCACATCACTGATTGAGATGCCTTCGTTCGTCTCGCGACGATGGTTCCCGTCCCCGTTGTCGTAGGCTGGATTGATGCATCCGCCATCACTGTTGCTGATGTCGATAAGCGCACTGCCCGAGGTAAGTGTCACACAGACGTCCTTAGGCGAGACCGCGTGAACTGACGAACCACCGGACACGGTGTTGCCGCCATACCCGGCTGATCCACTCGCGGATGCGATCGATGTGTTGGATGTGTCGGAATTATCACTCTGTGTCTCAGCAGGTGAAGATTTGGTACGACAAGCATCGACAGCAAACGCAGATCACACAGTGTATAAAGTGCCGAACAAGAAGCAATCAATATGAATTTTGGCGAGCGATTAACCAGTGAACAGTGACTCAATGATTAGAAAATATAAGCAGGCAAAAATAAAGGGAAAAAACAATATCAATACGTGAAAAAACCAAAAGAAAAATGCAGATGTTATTAATTAATATGTAAACCAAAAAAAACAACGCAAAAACCAATTGTAGCATAAGAAGAGTAGACGAAATACATAGAAAGAGAGAAAGAGAAAGAAAATACATTTCGTATTCATTTAGTAAACTAATGTTGCACCATCAAATCGATCTACCGTTTTTATTTAAAAAATTAGAACGTTTCTAAATTGCACAAACTATGTTTAAGAAGCTTATATTCAACTACAATTCATAAAATGTAATACAGCACTACTATATTTTTAAATAAAAAAATGTATTACTCCAAATAACGCACAACCCAAATTACCACAGTGATTTACAAACGGCTTTAGCATGGCTTAATAACAGCACAAGCGACGATTTTATGCAACCTACACATTCACAAATTAGTTGTTGATTTTAATAAAACGCAAAGACATGTACAGACAGTAGTTTTTGTTGATATTAACTTATTGAGCTTTAGTATTTGTTTTATTTATGCAAAACGACCTGGCCGTATTACTCTGTAAAGTATTTTTAGCGCATTAAAAAACATTTTTATTTTTATTTTTAGTGCATTGGAAAACATGTATTAAATGATATCAAACATTTATACAACGTTAGCAAATAAATTGGTAGGTATATTTAATATATTTATCATCAGCATATTTTACAGTTATTCCTAAAAAATCGTAAACCTACATTCAAAAACTTAAGCTTCCTTTTGATATCATGCAACACCAATCAGTTAAATGTGTAACATGTCTAAGCATTTGACACTGATTTAAAATATTTTTCAGTTCGTACGATTCATACAGCATTATTTTTTTTTCTTGAGAGCACAAATCACTTATCCGATGCCATACGTTTTTGCTTTTTAAAATCCATATGATATCCAGTCACGCTATTCTTTGAGCTTTCGGTTAGGGATTTTCTTTAGATGAGATTTAGCGTCCATGAGTCTGGTCAGCTGTGGACGTATGCCTTCCAACTAAAAAGGTCCTTGAATATCATTACTGATTAATGCCTGATTACACGAGGTATTACCTGCGCTTCCGGCAACCCACCGCAATGAACTTTCGTAGCATGTTGACCGAAGAATGAGGTGTCCCTTTCACCAGGATGGATGGAAAACACTACAAAACCCGGTTCAATGCCAACCATCGTACGCTGTATGTAGTGGTGTTGTGACGTGTATCGATGAAGGCCGATTTCATCAAGGTTGGAAAGTGTTTAAAAATAACTCATCACTATTCAATGAAAGGACCTCTCTGCGTGAGCATGAACCAGAGATGGTAAAAAGAAACATTATAAACCATGTTGCGGGTGGTTCGTATCTTTCTTATTCTTATTCCAATAAAATTTCTTATTCAAATAATAAACTAGCAGAACCTTAGAACCTTAGAAGAACAGATCTCCAGAATGTAAGAGAAAGGAAATCGTTTGTAATGTTTTTACTAGCAATTGCAATAAGATATTAATACCATAGACTCTGTGTTAATGAAGCATCAATCAATGTTTCTTACGATACCAATGGAATCAATAATTCTAGCGCAAATATTCCTCATAGTAAAAGATAGTTCTATGCCGATGTACAAGAAATGCGATGCATAAAACCGTTTAGAATCCAATTTATTACAAACCATCTTTGATAACATCGTCACGCAAGCATACATTTTATAAGCAGGGTGCTTAACATGGCGCAGGAACCAAAAAAAACACTTGCAAATAGCAATTGTGGTGCGATATAATGATGAGCATTATACAGTCACGTGATTAGGATGATACCAGACAAACAAAAGGGGACCGTTGAAAGTGCCTACATGGTCGTGGAAGGACCAGACTAGGTCACTTTGCTAGGGTAATTGTGTTCGTAAAAAGAGTCTCGTGAGAGGTTTCGTGTATTTCAGAAGCAGAGAAAAGCCTCAATTAAATAGCAAAAGTAACACCAGAACACGGTGTACATAATGTAAGGAAAATTATGTATTTGCACAAGAAGGAGTACGTGATGTTTTGGATACCAGGAAATTGCTTCGAACGTGGCCTATATTAGTGTTATACACACGCAAGACAGTTTAATTTATGTTATACTTTTCTAACTATTCTCAATCCTTGAAGCCATTCATCTAGAGCCAAAGAGTTTAATTGTTTACACACTAATTTTAGACACAGAATTAAACAATTTAACATTTTACATTTGGCGAAACAAAGTAACAGAATTGCATAAAATATTCAATCAGTCTACATTTTACTGCAAGCAAAACACGAAATTAAAGAACGTTCAGGAATGATACATACCTTTCTTATGTGTGAATCGTTTGTTATAATGGTTGGTGTCGTGCCCTGACGCTCGATCTCATCCAGGTGAGTAAGGCTTAAAGATTTCATCTGTTAGCCGGACCGGCCGTACCAAGTTTAGGCAGCAGCGAGGTATACAGCGAAGCATCCGAAGGACAGGTGGATGAATAGTAGCATGAGTGGTACGATGGTGAAAGAAAAAACAAACAAGAAACATTAGAGATAATGTAGATCATTCCACGCACTTTACAAATATTTCCTGAAGTCATCAATCACGGGTTGCCTGCGCCATTGCACACAATTTCGTTCCCCAGCTACCTTATACCGGCTGAAGGATCATGGTGCTGATTTGGTTTTACGTACCAGTGTGGCGAATCATGATAAGCTTCAAAAGAAAAACATATCGTACCAAAAATCCCCGATTCAGAAATTAGAAACCCGTAACCTTTGCTATGCTCATCAAACATAAACTGGTTAAATACCAACGGTAGATGGAAGACGGCATCAAAATTACGAGAAATGGGTTTGAATTAAAATTTCCCTACAGCCATATTCATTAGCGTCAGATCCAATCGCTTCGTTTCGCTGTTTGAATTTTTTTTTTGTCAGAAAATCCCTTCACTTCGCAAGAAAACATTAACAGCGCGCTGTTGCAAGGCATGGGGCAAATAACGGAGATTGCGTTGAAAAAATGTTACAGTAATTATTGTTTTAGCATTTTCTTTTAACGGTCTTTCAATCTGAGAGACCATCATTCGAGATAACTCTCAACTAAAAAAAAAAATACATTCTATAGAGCTTACAATCTCCCCAGGACGGATGCTAATTGAGGCTACAAAACAATGCTAAATGAGTAATCTTATCACATTAAACAAAAACGAAGCAACGGCCGACTTTATCCCAGTCATCTGTCAGGAATGTAAAAATGGAAAGTTTCTTTTTATCTCCATCAGTTTGAAGGTTTATTGGACAAGAAAAATCAGGAAACAAAAAATATTCCAGGTAGCAAAAAAGGTCAAATAAGATTTTTTTCTCCAGTAGCAGCGCTACGTTTGATTATGACCATTAAGAGAAAGACAAAACGAAATACATAAAGAACACTGTTGTTGATGAAGATGGGAAATATACAAATTAGGAAGACAGAAAAAACACCTTCATTGAAGAGTGAATAGCATAAGTAAAAAAAAACAAACAGGCTTACATCTTTAGTAGCAATAAATAAAGATTTTAAATCATTTAGTAAATTGATGGCACTTTTTTGTGAGATAACGGACGAGCGTCCAGGTGTACTGTTCGTTCTAAGAAAATGTTCAACTGTGTCAGTGATATGAAACACCATTTGAAACTAAGTGGACTGTTTCTACTTGTATCTTAAGTTCAAAAATCGGTGAAGCAAACATAATCGATTACCGTAATACTCATTTCATGCTATTAGTGGCATGTTCCCTGTAGAAAACAAAAAAGAAACTAAAAGGACAACGTCTTGGAAAGGTCTGCCGGCTATCGATGGAAACAGATGCCAAAACAGTGTATATTTCCAACCTTCGTTTTTAGGAAATATTTGTGCTGCTTGTACTGGAAGTCAACACTAAACATTGCCGCTGGAATGCAAAACCGGGAACGTGGCAGCAGACAAAGAAACCGTAACGAAGGATCCGTTCTCCTGCCATGAGGGTGCTGCAACAATTTATGGCAGCCGAGCGTCGTTTGACGATGAAAATGTGTTATTAATGAAATTCATTGTGATTTTCAACGGTAAAATGCTTCGTTTTCTGTTAATCGTGCACTGAAATGTAGCAGAAAAGCAGCGAAACCAGGAAGAATGTTTGAAAAAGGGGGACATACCGAAGGCATCCGTCAGCAATGTAGGCTACAGGAGGCGTTTCGAAAAGCTACGAGAGAGGAGCGGTAAGGAATCCGAGGTCGTGAACACTGCGTCAAGTCAAACGAAAGGTAAACGATGCGTAGAAAAATAATGTGAAGGGGCAGAAGCAATGGGAATTGAAAAGCAGCAGATCGGTTCGGGAGCGGGAGAATGTTTCCAGAAATAAATTCAAATTGAAAAATGACAACCTTGCACCGCGGGATGTCGAGAACCAAGAAACGGAATATCGCCAGAAAGAAAAGCTAGCGGCAAGCAATGAGTAAATACAATTCCGGAACGATTTTCGTTACCGTTCAATAAGGAAAGCGAATTGCTCGTTAGAAGTGAACAAACGACGTATCACGCAGATGAAGCCACCGATTGCAAGAATTGATTTGGCAACACACTGTCGTCACAGATGTACCGCGGACTGGATGGATAATGTAGCTTAAAGTACTATGGAGCTATAAATTGCGTGTTTGTCATATTATTTTTTGCCACCGTAGAGTTGAAATGATTTATTATGTGATACTACCATGCGATTATGGTTGGTTATGGTCTCATTTGTATTACTCTGTTTAATTGATCTCTGTTGTTTGCTTATGCATGTGATAATAATAAAATAGAAGATAAAATGAGCGAGCCAAGCATACACACATTGTTAACTTAACAACGAATAATGTGCGATACTTACTTAATCCTCGATTTATCTGAGGTCTAAAATCAATTTGATAAACTTTGTTCGATATTCAAAACGACATAACGAGGTTCTTCTTGATGCTTTAACTTCAAGTAAAAGCATGGAAATGTTTAAGCGACTATGAGCCACCAAGCAAGGAAAGGTGCTAGAAGTTTTCTGATATAGATCGTTTATTTAACATATTTGTGTAATTTCCATGCATCCGTATGAGGTTCACCAAGAGTTGTGTTCATTGGATTGGTTTGAAGCATATATCTTTTTTGTTACTGTTAGAGATTAGTCTTCAACAGTTCCATTTCATTCTGCCAACAAGAAAGTAATTTTGTTATTCAACGCAACATATCGAGTTTCGTTTCAAATATTGAACTTTTTGTGGCATTCGATTTAGTTTTTCTATTTTCAAGGAAAAGGGGCTCCATCATAGTTTGCTTATGGCAACATATTGTGAACATGCGCTATCAGATGAAGCATGTTAAAGATGTTCACGAAAGTTTAAGAGTGATAATTTAAATCCGTAGGACAGTTGCCATTGAAGAGGAATTGGAGGATTTTTTTAATGGATCTCCAATCCAAACACACCGAAAAATGGCAGAAGTACTGAACGAATTTCAAGTAACAATTCTCATTTAAAATCCATGGTAAAGCTCCCAACACTCGCAGAATAAGTTTATGCTCTGTGCTCTGTGTGGCTTAACCTGTGCCGGGTTTAACGGTAAGCAGCCTAAGCGGTCGCTCGCAAGTGCATAAAATCATAACTTTTTTTCATCCCAATCATTTCACAGGGGCCTCGTTTGATTTCCCGCCTAGGACCCCCAGAAGTGTAAATTAGTTACTCAGCGTAACCATGTGAATATGGCGAACAATGGATATCTAAACACATAATGGAGAATATTTTCCCCTACCAACTGCAAATGGCGCGTGGAAACAAAGATTGACAAATAAGTTCTATTGTAATAAAACCAATTTTATTCGAAAGTCAGTACCAACATTTGTCTGAAATGTGTAGAACGTGAGTGTTTGACCTGCATCTGTCTACAGAAATGCGCCGCGAGCTTAGCTTCGCGCACGCGACATAAGTGATCGTGTGAACTTGAATTCATCGCCGAAATAACCGTAAGATATCAGTTTATAAATTTGACAATAATAAACAGGGAAAGCAAGAATGGCAGATTACAACCTCTTGTGATTGTAGTGTCACAAAAGAATAAATTCTTCATTAAATAAAAAGCAATTGGAACTCGTGGTCTCCTCTCTCGACACAACCGAAGATCGAATCTTATCTGTACCGGTTTTCCGTGACAAGGATTGACTATCTGGGAAGGTAACAAATCTGAATCAATTAACCTAATATCATACGGGTACCATCATATACATATGTATGTGAAAAGTAGACAAGTACGAACTTCCCAATAAACAAATACTTAAAAATATCTTTAATGAATTTTCCAGTAAAAAAAGCATAATAAGCACTGTTTCAATCTTTTCTTTTGTCATGGCGCTTCCTCTAGAAACCAAGAATGAAACAAGTGAGAACAAGACAAAAACAAGAATGAAACTCGAAATTTGCACATTAATTAAAGAAAACAATTTACTATCATAGAAACCGTTCAGGAGAATATTAAATGTTGAAAGCAACACTAATGGAGGCGCATGGTTGTTTGCTAGTGTGATCCTAATATACCGTATATAGTGTTGGGTCAAGTAGCTATTTTGCAAGAGCGGAGAGCACCGCTCTCGCTCTCTAAAGTGTGCGGTGCGCTTGAGGTAGCTCCACAGCTCTTGCAAAAGAGCTACTAGTGGTGCGCCTTAGGATTTTTTTTTAATTTTTTTTATTTACTTTATTTAAAACATTATTTCAGTGAAAAGAAACTTATCTCAACCAATTCGCATTAAAATAAATCAATGTATAAAATTTTCAAAAAAGCTAAGGCTGTAGCTGCTCCTTGTGCTGCGAATCTTCGCTCCTGGGAGCGCATCGCACAATCGCTCCTGTGTGTAGCGCTCCGTACGGAGCTATCTCTTTTTCCCGTGGGCTGTGAGGCAGCGCGCACAATAAGATGAGCGGAGCGATTGAGGTTCCTCTTTCGCTCTTGACCCAACACTAATCGTATAGACCCTGAATTGGTTACTTGATTTCCATTATTTTGGTTCCTTGTCTTCAAACTAATGACGGAAAAGTGCCAATGCACCTGGCGAATTAGACCCATAAATGTAACAACGTAACCGGGTTTAAGTTCTTTTAGCAGCGGTCTTTACTGTTTGTATTTTATTTATTTAGTTTTTTTTATTGATGTTAATTGAATAAAATTAACATAAAAAACGAAACATTGTTTTCCATATTATTTGTAATCAATATTTAAAGAAAGAAAACATCGCTGAAATCGGAGTGTGGTTGTAGAAGAGTAGTATGACTCTTGACCAAAAACAGATTTAATTATTAGAAAAAAGTATAATAATTATATCTACAGACATAAATCCTCAAAATCCTTGAGGTGTTAAAATATTTCACAGACTATCAATCCACAATTCTTACCTGTAACTTTGATGGAGGCGATACCACCAAACATATTTTCATAGTCGTCTTGAGAAAATCGTCTCGCTTTTTGCGTACATTATTGGGCACGATCTCCGCTATTCGTTCACTGTTCCGCGACCCATCCCGGTTTCCGTCTGTTGGTGTTTTATTGCAACCTGTAGTTGCAATTAACGTAGTGCTCTCCGTAATAGACATTATAGCGGGCGTTACGTTACCGAACGCCATAGAAGGTAGCTCCTGGTTTTTATCGCTAGCACTTAATGGGGCCGGAGTTGGTGGCGTTACGTAGCATGTTCCAGTAACGATTGCAGATGTTACTGCTCCGGGCGAAGTCGACGCGTTACAGTGTGTTATTAATGATGTTGGATTGATGGACGGATGATTGCTGGACGAATTGCCCATGTGTGCTGTAGCAACGGAACCACCAGACTGTATGTGTGAGAGTCGCGGTGGTACTGGTGGTCCCTGTGGGGAAGCAAGTGCTTGTGACGGTGAGCTTCGTGTCGTTTGTTGTAACGGTGAGGTTGATTTGAGCATCAACGATCGAGTCCGTTTTGTGCCCGAACTCACAAATGATGTGATCGCTGCAGATGGACTACCTTCGCTCACGGGTTGTGTATTGTTACCGAGCGAATTGGATACGGAAGCCGTCGATCGGTCAGTTGGAGAGACGGCAGACGGGGAACTGGAGGACGTTGGTGAATTCTTTAGGCAACATCCGGAAATGTTGTTAAAGTTAAGTATAAAAGGATTATTGCTTCGTTGGTCCACTGGTTTGGAGCATTGGAGGCTTGGCTGATGCTGATGATGGGTACTAGTAGGTTTTACAGTTCCAGCATTTACCGTTGGTGGTGATTCGACGTTTGTGTAGTGTGCGTAGTGAGACGATCCGTAACTAGCTTTGCGAAATAAAGGTGATTGATAGTTGGTAACTGGTGAGGCTGGTTGTGTTTGTGGAGACTGCTGTCGTTGCAGCTGGTGTGGCTGTTGCTCCTGTTGATGCTGCTGCTGCTCCTGTTGTTGTTGCTGACGTTGTATGAACTGTTGCGTAGTACTGGATATACGACTAAACTGATGATAAATCTGATACTTCGGCGGTGACTGTGCAGCCGTTTGGTCGAAGCTTCGGCTTAGATTTTGTGGTAAAATTAAGCTCAAAGTTGTGGCGGCATTAGCGGTGAGCGGATTCGAAACGTTTGCTACTGGAGTTTCATTTTTCACCGTCATCTGTGATTCCTCATCCAGCATCGTCGTTTGAGTCGGTGAGAGAAGCATGGAAAGCGATGATGTTGCATTCGGCGACGAAACTGCGGCAGGTGGCTGGGATGGTAATGATGAAGGTGGCTGCGGAAGAGACGGATGCGGCTGACTGGTTGAATGCATATTACGCTCTGGTGGTACCGGATAGGCATCGCATACAGGCGATATCTGCTCGATGCTACGCACCGGCTTTCGTTGTTTGATACTTTCGTTGCGATGTGGAACGTTTTCATCCATCATAAGGTGGTAAGGTGTTGGAGCGGATTGCTTTGATATGCCACTCCTCGGTACAAAACACCGCCCGTGGATATAGCGACAGACTCTACCCGGGAAACTGGAAGGGAGTGTGCAGGTGTATTATTTCAACACATTTGACCACCGTGTCGAACGTATCGGATTATCGCGCAGCATCCAGAGGAGAGATTTTGCCATTTCACTCCTTTGGCTTCGATCTGCTCCAGGCAAAATGTACCAGCTTTCTGTACGTATTTTGGGTCTAGCTATACCCGTTTCGGTTGCTCACACGCTTCCGGTGGCTCGCTGTGCGATAAGTTTTCATTCCGATGTAACAGTGCTTATGTAGGTGTTTTGCTTTCCAGCTGAAAGGTTTATAAATGATATACAACTACTAGTAACACGACTCGAAATTCAAGTAATTTTGTGATGTAACGTTTTGCCATCCTGCTATTGTAGTAAATACTTTCTTAATTTCGCTTGTTGTTGGGAAACAATAAATTATTTAAATGATAAACAGTTTTGGTGAAGTATGACAATTCCAACCAGGTTAAAACCATCTAACTTTCCAGAAACAAAATCAAAACAGGGATTATCGAACTAATTAAACAACAACAAAAATTACCGGTGGAACGCAATGCGTCTATTCAAAATATCAAACACAATACAATGGATATAAGGATATTAACTTCTACTTTCCTGTAAATTTTATTATTCCCGCTCGGTGTTTGCAATGTACCACTTTGCTTTTTTATTGATCAATAAACGTAATTGCAACTCGTAATCAATATTTCTTCTGCAATAACTTGTCTATGAAGGAAGAGAATTTCATTACAACTTCAGAGAGCAATTTGCTTTCAATTAGATGAGATGAACGCAATGCCTGCAGAAAATAAAGGCAAAATAATTGAACACTTATGTCTATGTGGATAATGTATCAAAAAAATGTTATAATTTGAAAATAAATACTCTTTTTCGAAGCAATTGAATTGCGAACATAATTTAAATTTTGAATATTTTGGCTTTAGATTTAATTAGTAAGAAGCAGATACAATATAGTTATTTTGGAACCAATTTATCATTAACCAAGGATATTTTGAACTCTTCCCGTTTCGGAAAAAGAAATGTCTGCAAGCCAATGTGAATTGTATTCTACATTTACATTTAGAGTCACCAGGTGGTGTATGTGTTAAATCTCGCTGGTTCAACACGACAGGACCGGGTATCAAATCCCATTCGTTCCGCCCCGAATTACTAGAAAAAGTCTAGTAAGACAGAAGTGTCACGCATGGTCTCACAGGTCGTTAAACCAAGAAAAAAAGGGAGAGAGAGATTAAGTCACAAATAGTTAAAATACGGCGTTTTTTGCACGTTCTACATGCACAAAGAATTTTAACTATACAAAAATACATAACCTTATTATTCAGCATAGATAAGACCTTTGCATTAGGTTAACCTGAATAATGGTAAACATGTTAGAAGTAGGTTAAAACTGTACAAGAAATTGGTTTAACAATGAAAATAATTTGCTGTAATGAGAACCTTATCGATGGCACTATCTATCATACAGCAGAGCAACTTTTTTTATTGTCTTTCAGTCACAAAACACGGGTACAGTTTTTCTTTGTTTAACCTAATTTCATCGTAGTTTCTACTAGTCTTCTCAGAAGACATCATGGAATGAACAAGCATCATAAACATTGATTAGAACCTAGGTATGCCGTTACAGAGGGCTACTCAGCTTCAGGATAAATAATAAATATCGCAAACGGATTTATTGGTATTGATTATGAGGACGGTTTTATGGATCGATCCGGTCCCGCGTGAAGGAAATGATGATTGATTGCCAAATGTGATCGGAAACATGAAGCATCGGGTGAGATCGTAAGTTTGCCGTTTCAACACCCTTTAGAGAGCGAGGAAGAAACGCGTGCTTTGAATGTACAAGCCTAGAAAGATGTGTGAAACCCCTTGGATATCTGTTATTTGTTTTGTAAATGAAGTACAGCAAGTAAGCAGGATTGGTAAAGAAGTTGAGCATTGAATGGCAGCAACCGGAAGAGCGCTTGTTATGGAATCGGTTTATTTTTCTTTGCTTTGTTGCTCGTTAGTAAAGTGAGTCTTGCCCAGGCCTTGCACCGACGTAGTATACATAAATGCATAGATGCAGTTGCACAAGGATTAGGAGCTAAGGGAACAAATCGTTCGATGTTTGGATCCTTGCAAGGCTTCGTACGGAAAAATCCGCACACGATGGTGCGCTGGTAATAAAACATTTATAAGCGTAATACATAATGTATCGGCTGATTTGTGCGATGGGAATAGAAAAGCATTTGTATTGCTTGTTGTGTGTTTATGTGTTCTTTTGTTCCTTTTTTTTCTGGCACGAATTATTCTACGACCGTTCGAGGCAGTGTTTGTGCACCAGGGTTCAACAAAGTTGAAGTGCATCATGGCGCTATTGTGCAATTCTGGCGTTTACTTAGTTGAGAAAATGATGAAGAAGCGTATGTTTACATTTTCCATGCAATTCTAGGCAACAGATATGAAGGATCATTCAACTATTACGCAATGGAAAAATTGAGTTGTTTTACTGTTGAAATTGAAATTGAAATTGAGTTGTTTTACTGTTTTCCAGGAAAAATAATTACGTACTACTTTGGTCTTCCCTTCATCTTTCATCCTAAAGAGTTTTTTTATAATTAATTTAAATATCCCGTAACAAAAATAATAGCCGGTAAGGATGCTTTCGTGTACATGCTAATAGTCTCCCCAGACTGATTTTGCATTTCACTTCAAATAATTTAATGCTACTGTTCTCATCTGTTTCAGAACTTTCTTCAGTTCATTTTCACTCAAGGTTCTTGATAGTTTTGACAATTTCTCTTTAAATTAAACAGTGCTCTGACAAGAATTTATCTTCGTATCTTGTTATAGGTCTTGTTTATCCTTAATTACCGTGTCTTCCTAAACATTATCTGTTAATAATCTCAGCAAAAGCTGATGAAGAAACAAATGATGGTGAAGCGCCGCGGCCAGTTCCTTACTTTTTTTGCTTTATTTTCTGCTGCACTTCACCGGAACTTATGCTATCGAGCGGGCAGAGCTAGGCTTCTGTTTAACACTGCAACCTTACTTCGAACGAAATAAAATATTTTATACATTAGATAATTTATATTGGGCGGACACAAAGTGAATTATGATGTCCTCCATCCGATATAGTGTTGATAGTTCGAATAAACCATAGGAGAGCAGTTGTCTGGCTGTTTTCGCAATGGTTCTTGCAAATTAGCCGTTTAACTGTGCGCAACAGGATAGCTATTATTTCTTCATGCATGTACTATCTAGAATTGTAGAAGCACATGGTTGTGCTACGTAACACAGAGCTGAACAAATTGTATACCCCACCCTATGTAACAAATCGTAACGCTAGTAGTAACCAACTCCTCCCCCCCTCCCTTTCCTGCGTTACGTAATAGTTTAAAGATCCCTTGTCCCACAAAGATGCGTCATCGGTACACAGTTCAAAATACGAGCTACATTGTCAATATTGAAGAATTCTACATTGACGATTAATTATCATACTACGAAAAGGTATCTTAATACTTTAAGTAAAACAATAAATTTATTTGTTATAAAATAATAATAATAATAATAATAATAATTTCTTACAAAGGTTGTATTAATTGTCGAGCCAAATTTCATAAAATGAGTTTACAGTATATAAGCAAAGATTGAAAAAATTATATACGATCAAATCATGCTTGAAAAATATCTTTTTAGCATCATGATCTAGGACATGCCGTTACAGCTTACTAGACTAAAATCGAGTCATTCCTTGTTAAGAGGAATCAATTCGGACTGGATTCCTGTCGTGCGAAAGACTAACGCCAATAATACTTACATCACCGGGCCGCTTACGCTTAAGAACCGAATATTAATGAGTAAAAGCATAACAAATTGTAAAATTCTTTTCCTCCCCCTTTTTACCTGCAGCAGATCCTGCTAATATCCTTACACAAGATTCTTTATGTCGGGGTGTTAATTGTGTCACACTCTTCCAGGAATCAACAATAATTTGTTGAGCAGCACCTTCTAGAACAGTTTTCGATTTGCCCGGCTGTGCTACAGCTTGTTTAGTTTTAATCAAACTGACTTAATTGGGAGCCTGTAATCAGGGTGATAAGTTAGCACTTCTAGTGAATGAATATCCTAACGTTGATGGTAAACGTTTATTCGAGCCCAGGGAAAGGCTATAGCTACGAAAGAGCTTAAACCTTGCCGTACCTAAGTTGACAATAAATTAGTCCCACTTCTCAAAGGTCTCCATTTTCTCATCTCGGTAAAGATGACTGTCCCGGTGTCAGGTTCTCGGATGAAAATTGTCATTCCATTCCGTAACGTGCACCGGTTAGCTACGCTATGAACTCCAATCTACGCTTGCTTACGAAGCACTAACGTAACGAGACGCTACTACCGGATGAAGATATTCGTACGAGAATTTACAGCTATTATTCCCACTTGACATCAAGGATTAACTACTTCGCTACCAGCTTCCATGATTTTTGCCTTTCTTGAGCATCGGCAGAGTAAGAAAACCGAGTGCGTATACAAACAAACCTAATTTGCGGTTGTTGATCCAACGTATTTGCCAACAATGAATTGACGAGTGGTTTGTTTTGTGAACGTTAGCAACGGAAGTGATTTCAAAGAGTTTAGTGTGACTGTTTTGTTGAAAGGGTAACTGGAATGCTCTATACCTTTGGAAAAGTACGACATGCTACCAAAATCGGAATTACGATACGAATGCATAAACCATTCTATTGTGTGAATCCTGTGGGTAGCGTTTTTCTTCCAAGCTCTATGAACGTGAAAAAGGGATGTACTGAACAATTCCTTTCCACTGCAACACCATCTCCGGTATGTGACGTGTGGATGACGTTAAAGCATCATACGGACAGGAAGTGAGAAATCGAGAAATCGATAAGCTGAACCATCCTTCAAAGTGGTTTAAATATTGATCGATCTTCATCAACCACCCGCTGTGAGTGATGGCCAATTTCCGTACATCAAATGCAATGCTCCGAAAGGAAGCGCTTAATCATTAGTTTATGGTTTCTCTCGCCATTGCGGTGAATAGATGTAAGTTGCTTATTTCGGAGAACATTGTTGAGCAATTTGAGCTGATTGTAATAAAATTATTGGCTCAAATTTTCAATCTTAAAATAACGAAAATCTTCATCCTACACACGGATACTAATTACTTCTAAACATTTTCTACTGAATAACATTAGCGTAAGCGGAAAAAACCATTCCTATCTACTTTACTTTAAAAACTAAAGTACCAATCGAATTATCATATTTGATATATTAAAAAAAAAATTCTTGTTGTTCGAATGAGATTTCATATTACGTCCTGTGTACATAGTATATAAATTGAACATGGGAATGCATCTTAAACTGTGTTCGTCACTTGACACGTTAAACTTATCGTACCGACATTTACGTTGCTCTATTAAACAACAAGAACGAGGTAGAAGGAAAAACCGACGAGAGTCAACTTAATAAAGCGACAACTCACAAGGGTCAAGCAGAGTTTAATTAAAGCATAGCTACCCTTGCTACGGCTTTGCCACAATTCCCTTCTGTGGATGCATGTGGCGTCGTTAAATTATGAGCCACTGAAATGAAGAAATTAATTTGATGCACTGCGACCAGAAGCAAGCGGATGATCATCAATCCTAACAAGCATCTATTGCGTGCTGCTTTATCAAAGCATAATTGCCTCAAATGACCTTAGGGTAGTTTTTTTTCCAGGACGTCCCCGTTATTGACAGTCAGACATCAAGGATTCAATGTTGTTTATTATTTTCTGAGAATTATATTGCTTTCAGCCAAGTAAAAGAGGGACGGCAAAAAAGCCACGCGTATCACCTTCAAAGTTCATCTCGGTTGATCCTTCATTAAATAGTTCATTTCGCATTAAGATATGAATTATACTTACACTAAGGTTTAGTATAAGCATAGTAATTTCTACAAAGAATATCCATAATTTATAGTTCTAGATATGTGGAGGGATATAAAAAACAATAAACACCTTCTTGGTAAACATTTTATTTAAAATAGCGTTTGAATTTATTTCCATTCAACGTTCCATTCCTGATCGGCACAAGTGTAATTAATCTGTTTTCTAGAATGGGAATCACGGGATCGACCATAGAATCAAATGTTTCCTTTCATCTTAATGAGTGTAATACCAGGTTGTTTCTAATCGTTTCATAGCTACATTTACAGTTTTGCCTCTTCCATACCGTTTGCAATAATTTTAGGTGGTTTAACGTAGTGCCAAAATGGCAAAGGACATAAAATTATAGCATTTTGATGATTATGCCATTCTTAATTGTTGTAAATTACCTTTGAAAGGAGCACCGTTAAAAATTATAAGAAAGCGGAATTGATAAAACACAAACCTGTGGCCGAACAAGCTAAAACTTCCGGTGAAAATCGAACACGGGCAATTATCTCCCACGAACAGGCGAACAGTAGCATCAAGGTACTGATAGGTCAGGTAGCTTTGAAACAAGCTGCAAAGTTGCGGAAAAAACTTTGGCAATTTCGGTGCTTGATCAAACGGCATGGTCTGCTTCCTGAAGGTACCGAGAACATGAGAAGTAATAATCGGTAAAAGTTTTCGCGGCAATGAACAAGGTAGCAATAAAATAAAAATCATTATTTACGCTGTACCAAACGCTTACCAGTTTACCTATAGTGAGAAAGTGTAGTGCAGTTTCATCCATTACCTTTATGTCTTAATGAGATTGGATGG
This sequence comes from Anopheles funestus-like sensu Spillings et al. (2009), assembly GCA_016170035.1. NCBI lineage: Eukaryota > Metazoa > Arthropoda > Insecta > Diptera > Culicidae > Anopheles > Anopheles funestus-like sensu Spillings et al. (2009). The sequence continues at coordinate 226,453 of STHE01000009.1, read as the reverse complement.
TTGTTCCATAAAGACAAAACTTGCGACCCGTGAAATTGAACTTCTTCCAATAAACAAACGTATTTTGAAGGGTTATGGTGAGGATAATTCAAAAATAAAACAACGGATGATTAAGACTAAGAAATTTTAAAAATATTTGTAAAGTGTATAATTAAATGTACCTTCTTCTTCTTGTCAGCTTAACAACCTTAGAGGTCATGCCGGCCATTTCTGACGTACTAGATTTATTTGCACCACGCACCCAGATAAACAGCCCTTGCTCAGGGGGTTGAGCCCGCATGGGATTTGAAACCTGGTCCATTCATGTGTAACTGGCGCCGTTTATTACATACACCACCGGTCTGCACCCAAGGATTGTTACATAAGGTTTAAAAATAAATTTAGCTCGCATATTAAAATAACAAAAATCATAATTAAGAGAAAAAAAGAAAATTAAATACTATTAATCTCAACTAGTTTGAGTCTATCATATATTCAGACATTACATACTCCTATCAGAAATGAAATTTAATGAAAAGTTTGTGAACCCAAATCGATTGGAAAACATCACTCGATTAATTTCAATATTTCCTCAAGCAAAACACGCATAGCTGGAGCAATCAAAAGATTCTACTGTAAAAATCTTTCAACTTTTAGAAAGTTTAATCATTGCTTTCACCCGGCGTTCGATAGCAAGCAAAACTCATTAGAAACAAGCAAAAACCATGGTCAATCTTTCCTTTAGACCGCATCGTGAAAGTCAAACACATCGCAATGGCTAAGCAATGAGCTAGTTTTCAAATCTAACCCTCTTTCATCTCCACTCCAGGTACTCTTACTCATTTGTTGTTTGTTTGCCTGTAAAAACTTAATCGAACCTTATGCCCGAAGGAACTACAATACAGCTTTAAACTTGCAACCGCTGTGGATTAATCTGAGTTACCAAACAAGAATGTGCCAAGGTGAAGCACGTCATATTGTTTGCTGTTTCGAGCATTTAACGAGCAACTTTAAGAGGTTTTTATAACCTGAACACAGTATGAATTTAAAATGTTTATCCTAAAATATTTTTTCTTTCTTCGGAACAACGACAATGCCGTTTAACCATTATATTTTACCTGATCAAAAGACAGTAAAAGAAATTTTACTTTTGATCGTTCTGACTTATCATACGCATATACTTCTTTTCCCGATTTTGGGGCGGACCGATGGTGCATGTGATAAACGGCGCCAGTCCACACGGCCGGACCGGGTTCAAATCCCATCCGGACCGTCCCCCCGTAGCAAGGACTGACTATCCGACTACGTGGTAAAAATAAGTCTAGGAAGCCAGAAATGGCCGGCGTGACCTGTAAGGTCGTTAAAGCCAAGAAGAGAGAGAGAGATACTTCTTTGCCGAACAAGGAAACATATTTTTAGAATTTAGTGTTATTAATTTTACGTTAAAAAAAGCATGTATATTAGTTTATATTTTAAATTTTGAATATTTTAAATTTTAAATATTTTAAATATTTCCTTTTACTTCCCCTGATCTAAATGTCGACTACGAATGTCAATCATAATCGAACGAACGTATCTTAATTCTTTGACGAAGTTTTTGATTGTAAACGTTACTTTTGAATTAATTAATTTTTCTGTACTAGACTGTTGTGTAAGTAACAGGGATTTACAAATAGCAGCAACCATATCACTCAATCTGTTAGTCCAAATGGAATACGAACTTAAGAGGAATTGGATATTGAGTTACCGATTACACCATACGACCGAGTTGCGGTTCATATTCATCAAAAAATAATCAATCATCCTTTTCTTAACATCGCTCTAAACCCATTGTCGTTCCAGATTTGGCTTGCTTAATAGTTATCCATCTGCGCCTTGAATTACCCGCCGCTGATTAGTCAGTGCTCCGTAAAAGGTTCCGCTGAGATTTTTACCTTTACACTGAGTGTGTTGATGAGTCGTGTATTACATCATCAATCCGTAACAAACAAAAAAAATGATATGATTTTGAACAAGAAATATTTTTAATACATATTTTTAATATTTAAACTATAAACATTAATTTAAAAGGTGTATTTTTGGGTACAATAAAAAATTTCTCGCTAAATCTCGCACCAAATTATTGTAATTTGCTATTCTAAACCGTATACTGCGTAGAACGTATGATAATAATAATTTGTAAAATATCTCGTCTCACTGTTCACCATACATACATATACATATGTACCATACCGCGTACGTTTCTTTAAGTCCATTTTCTTATCTATCGCCATTTTGCTATCATCATTGTGCAGCAAATCATTATGTTGAATGAGACAGCCAAATGTATATCAAATGGAAAAGAAAATTGATTTTTAAGATCTTTATCTTACATTCTCTTATGTTCATAATTGCTTCGCTCGCTTCATTGCAGATGCCTCAGTCGATCAGGGCATCAAAGTCATTCACACAGCTTGTATCCTTTTTTGTAGCCGAGAAAAACTCTCATTCTCAACTTGAGTGAGGGAGGATGTACTCGATGTCGCGTGAAACATCACAGTACATTGAACGATGCCGGAGCATCACCTTTTAGCGAGGCTGCAACACGACCGAAGGTTTTGTGCGGTGATTTTTATGCTCCATCAAATGTTCGATCATTTTTATCAACTCTCCCGTAGCAAGCTCCCACAGACAAGCTGGTGAAGTCGATCGTTTTTTTTTGTTCCGTTTTCCATTCAATTCGTGAGGCACAAGCTAAAGAGGAATGTCAGAATAAGGTTATGAACCCATACTTTGCTACTGTGATGCCAGCATCTTTTCCACAGCCTGTAGCTTCCATACGTGAAACAAGTGCAGAGATTTTGAAGATAAGGTACACAATACGGATAACCCAATCTGTTTCGTACGGAGGAAATCATCATATGGGATTAAATCTCAGGCGCCCTCAAATTTGGTTATGAAAACCATTACGCTTACAAAAAACACATGTTTAAGTGAAGCAAACAAAACCAAGACACGTCCTATCCATTGAAGGGAAACAATTAGCTACTGAAAAATATTAATCTTATTAGCTCTTGTTCTATTACAGTTATATAGGTATGCCTATATTCTAGTGTGAAGTATTCAAGACGGATGGTTTCCAATCATCACTAATTCGTTCTTTTCATGTCCATGGTCAAATACGGACTGTGTTGTGTTTGTTATTAAAACAGTAAATTTAAATTGAGTACAGTGCACGTATTTTTAAACAGTGTCATTTCAGTTAACCGATACTTTAAGACCGATTTATAGTGCATTATTCATCAAAATTTATAACCCTGTATGTTGGCCTGATTGTGGTTTTGAAAAGGAATCCAACTTAGGGAACAAAGGTGAAATAAAAACACAACAAAATAGCAACAAATTACCAACGGTTACTCTCGCTTACAACTTGCACATGACGATGCTTTACAAAATTCCAAAGAATCATATTGAGACTTCTTTTTTCTCTTCACCTTCCCGCTGCTAATGTTAGCCCACGAAAAGTGAACAGCTTTCAAGTACAGTGTATTTATAGTCCGTCACCATGGGTAGCAAACACTGGAGTTTCAGTCATGTAAAGTTCTGCTTTATCTCGCACCTTGCTTTGAAACGATAGGATGATCAAACGAATAAAAAAAATGCTACTCACACAGAACACAAACAACTAGATGAGTCATCTTCGTTTTGGATGGTGTTTTATTTGGTCCTGTGGTTTAGCACACATTCCGACACTATCAATGTTCAGCATTAATGCTGTTCATGCAGTCCTGATTGTACCTTATGTAGTAACGGCAGCCAGTGTGTTGATACTCCGATTTATGATGTTCCCGGTTTGACAGATACGAATGTACAATAAAATGTTGCCCCATTGGTAAGCAGACATGATAAATTGTGTGATGGATCATTTCTAGCCTGCTACCGAGCAGCACCCACAGAATCGAGCATTCGATGCAGAGAATAAGATTTGTTTACTTAACTTTTGCTTTACTTAACTTAGAGAAGGGTAAAGTGAATTATTCATCCTAATACCTAATCCTTAGCAATGATTTAATCCGCGGTTTTCAAAAGCAATTCAAGTTAAGGAACAATGATGTAAACTTATGCAGCAACTTTTCCAAATATGATTCTATGATTTGCGCGTTTTACATGTTCTTAACAGTTATTTTACTTGTTCGCCTTTTTTCTTCTTAACATTGTTATAAACTAGCGCTCAGACACGGTTTGGTTTGAACTTTAACACTTGCTTCTACATTTTGCTTAGCATAAAACTTAGCATCAAAGCCTTTGGCTAAAGACTTTTGTTGTCAAAACCGTCCCGTCTCCGATGAAGCTTCATGACAAAACTTTTGCGCGGTTCGACCGCGAAAGATTCGGAGATTCGCTAAATTTTATGAACCGCCAAGTGGTATTTCGAGCGTATTCAGGACGCACGGTTTAAATTTAACTTTTGCTATCATTATGGTGGTAGTGAGGTGCGGATGAGAACCCCAAAATCCAATCTGTGCCTTTTGCAGTCGCGTGCCACAACATTTTCGTTACGCTTCGCGGGTGAATGTAAGTCAATCAGAATATTTAACCCAACGTACCATCCGCTCTTTGGGACGCTTGTATAAGAACAGCATTACAAAAAAGGTCTAAAATATATTATGCTTATACATCGTATGAATCATAGGCAGTAAATGTATTTTGTCTGACGTGGGTAGATGTAGCATTGTGGTAATTACTAGTCCAACATACATCGTACAGTCCGTCACTGCGTGTATTTTGTACTCCACTGTGCACTCCTCATGTGCAAATTTAAACATTATTCCTTTAATTACATACCTAGTACGATTGAAATAGCGTTATATAGATGGTGCGATGCAATGTTGCAGAAATATATTTCCTTTCATTATTCACAAATACCTACAAACAACCTGATTTTAAGTGATTTTGTGATACATGGATTAATATTCTTAGAAACTGTTCAAATGGTAAAATAGAAGCCTCTCTTGGAACATGTCTAGAAAGACGTGAAACCTTTCCATCTTCTTCGTACATTTGTAAGGCGATTTCTGTGCATCGATTCTGTGTAAAACTTTTTCAACTCACGCATTCGCAAAGCTTTTCAAAATGACGGGTGTGTCAGACGATCTCTATCACGACAGGTCTGGAAAAAAAGCATATCCACACCGTTTCTCTGTAGCAAGAGCTGACTATACGGCCACATAGTAAAATTTGTTCTAGTAAACCAGTTATTACTGATATGACGTAGCAGGTCGTTACGTCAAATCTATTTTTAATCTTTCCATGAGCTATCCCGGGGTTGGTCGAGAGCTCTGACCCTTGTTAGTTATAATAACGTACAGGATTAGACCTTTGTTTAACCTAAGAGATTGTTTGTTTGATATGAGAAGAAAATAATTAATTAAATAATATAATAAGAAGAAGAACGACAAAGTACCATCAATAAATAATGTAAATAAGTTGAAGGTTCAATATGATTTTTTTTCTTTCACATTTTTGCAAAAAAAAACGTTAAAAATTGTTTTACTATTGAAACTGAGTAATATTGTATTTTATATTAATACATTAATCGTAAATGAGTTTTGCCTAAAATTGTAGTAATTTTAACATTCACAATTTATTCCAAAAGAGGATACTATTAACTCCACATTATTTAATTGCACAACTCGACCAATGTGTGCAATGTTTCATTATTGATTGCTAATGCTTATTATTTATCCATACAAAAATTAAATTAAAATTAAAAAATTAAAAAATCAAATACCTAATTTGTACTGAAACTTCGTGTTCTTGTGTGGCACTACAAGCCTTACGGGGGTCTTTCCTTCGATTCGATACATGGGCCTTTCGTGTTGAATCGGCGCCTTTTTGTCAGCCACATTGAAAATACAATACTATTTTTGTTTTTAACAATTACATTAGTTGATGTCATCAGTGGCAAAATGACGCCGGCTGGCAGTCTAAAGCATAAAACACTGGGAATAATAAAACCCTATTAGACTTTTAAGCACACATTCAACTTTATGCATAACATTGGATCATGCCTTATTTTAGACATGTTGTTTTCCTTGCCGTGAAAACTCCATTCTTCATTTCGTATTCGTGTCACACACGAAAATCGATGCTCCTCTACAGTGTGTTTTTCTTCCAACAAAATGGTGACCCCATTCGGAGCACAATATCCTGCCGGATGCAACTAGAAATTCCTGGAAGCTAAGTCACGAATCGACAGATGGCATCGAAAATGTCACCTACGGTATTCGGTAAGCAAGTAGCAGTAGGTGGGTGGCATAAAAAGTTGATTAGATTTCTCCATTCCCCAAAGCCCGTTTGATGAACGACCGGAACGGAAGCAATACACCGTGCTTGTGCCATCCATCGGCACGAGTTCCCCTTTTACTCAGGTTGATGTGTCTCAGCATGGTTGACGCTAGCTTCCTAAAAGAACTACCGTTTGTAGAGGGTCCAATAGACGGCTGCTTACCTCAAGTAGATAATCCAGAATGCAGCAATCTGCTTTCGGAAAAGATAGTGCCAAAGCAAGTGGCTCTCAAGTGATCCTGAAGGTTTCTTCCATTTTTTTGGCATCTTTGTTGCTCTCTTATAGCCGCAAGCTATAGGCAAAATGGCATTGTGCTACAAAAAATGCCTCCAATCCAATACTACTCGACTTGCATATCGGTGCGCTTCAAACTCACTTAGGGAATTCTGTTCGCCTGTGTTGAGAATCAGTTAGACAATGAGTTTTTCATGTTCAACTCAAAATATCGAGGTTTTGGTTTTTTAATTGATTGATAGGATGTTTATGTAATCAACATAATAATAATATTGAATGAAACTCATACTTATACATTTTCTCTATTAAAATGCTGAACATTTATTCCAATCGTATATTTTTCAAGTATTTTTCAGAATGTAGAAAAGAGATATTTGAAAGCAATAGGATTGCATTAAAAACACATGCTTAGCTCATATTTCCTAAAACGCACCATTTTATATCCGTGCATATTCGTATCCGCGATATATTCAGGCGAATTATTTCATGCTTATCCACAACTCGCTAATTTCCCTTTATCCGCTATCTAAAGCAATCGTGCATAATGCCAGTCGACCGCGTGATTTTGGCTGTAAAAGCGTAGTACTTTGAAAGAAAAGCCCCATGGAGAAATGGATCATATTCTGTTTCACCCTTAATTGTTCACCGGTGGCTCCCAATTTCCTTTCGGCTGAGATAATTAATGGGCTATCCTTTCCACCGTTCTTTTTGCAGGTCCAGCTTCCTTTCAACCTAGCTGTTGACAGCCACTGAAATGGTGGTGTCAAAATGTTCCGAGCTACTGAAGCTCTGGCTGGCACTCAACTCAACCAACTCACCGTCGTACGATTCCGTTTCAGACAGTTTGCATTGTTTCATTATGCCTCAAACAGATCTCCGGGTGACGACGAGCAAGCAAACAAGTGCGCCGTCGTCCGGTGCACCACCGCACAATTCCGTACCGAGATAATTAACCGAGCGTGACAAACCGTTTGTCAGACGCGAGCGAGCAAAACCATGCCAGGCACCATCGCACTACTGCACAGCGTCGTCATTATGCTGCAAACAATGTCTACCGCTACTTGACAACGGCATTGGGTCGATTCTTTTGTTGGTGCACCGCACGAAACGACTTTGGTGTGTATTCTTCGATGAAGGAATACAGCTTGATTTAAATCGGAATTTGCTTTAAGATTTCCTTGTGCTACGTGAGCTTGTGTTGGCCACTGGCATTGTGCACTAAATGCGATTATAAACGATTTTTATAAGATGAGTGTGTCTTACAAATCTTTCATTCGTGCGTTAGCCACTAAAACCTACCACACAATGTTATTTGTTGTCTTTGCTTGAATAGAAATTAGAAAAAAACTGAAACTTCTATTAAAATTTCATCTGTTTTCGTAAATACTACTAGCAGCCTTAATTGGAATATGATATGGAAATTACTCAAAAGAAGTCATCTGCACCTGCAACCTGTCAGTAGCAAAAGAACAATACGCATGCCAAATTATAAAGCAATTGTTGTAAAAATTCTTATACATGGTTTTTGTTGTTGTGATAATTTGTTTTTATCATTTTCTTCACATATATTAATTTGTTTACTTGCTCAACAGAATTTCCACAATGGTTTAGATTTTTATGTTATACTATAATTTGGCTATGACATTTTAGCTTATATAAAAACACGGTTTTAGAAAAGGATTGAAATCTCTTTGCAATAAAAATAAAATCAAATGTGTGGCAAGGTTAGATCTCTCGCCGGGTTTTAATCCCATAAAACAGAAGCTATCAGCATTCAGCAATTCACTTCCGGCAGGGTCGTTTATTTTTCAATCGTTTGGAGAAGTGAATCACTTTTGAAATTTTCTTTTCTTTTTTGCCTTGGTAGTCGATTGACCGACGTTAAGATATTTCAAGAAGATTGACCCTTTCGGTCTCATCCCACAGCCGAGTAATTCCAACCACATCGCTCCACAGTCACCTCCACAGCTTACGAATGGCGACAAAATGACGAATCGAAACGAGCTGCAACGCTATTCCGTTCTATTGCTCACTCACGATGCTACTTTTTGTGCACCTCGTCCACGAACGAAAAAAGCTCGAGATCATCGAACGACAGAATCCTGCCGAGGAAGGTTAAACACTGCCACATGGGCATCGCATTGAACGAAACAGCCAAGGCTGGAAAGATGTTCAAATGGACCGTAACCACAAATCCAACCACTGACATTCAACGTGCCATTTGGTTCATTCCGACCGGATGGCCCAAGCTGACATTTAACCTTCAATCCGTTTAAGCGAAGTTGACCGGGGTAAGTAACGAATGGATAAGCTTATGTAGTGAACTTGGAGTAGAAAGATTGTTATTATAATCACAGGGTTCTTGCACCCGAATCATTCATTTTGTGCATGTTTGTCACACTGTTCAAAATTGTTTGATTTACTGAAACAATTATTTATTGTTAAACCATTGTAATAGTTTTTTGAGGTTATTTGAAACTATTTGATGTACATAGTTTATTTATTTATTTATTTATTTATTTCTATATTTATTTATTTATTTATTTACTTATTTATTTTTTCGTTTATTCGCCACACGTAGCTCGTCGTTGGGGGCGGCCCGGTGGTACATGTGATAAACGGCGCCAGTCCACACGGCCGGATCGGGTTCAAATCCCATCCGGACCGTCCCCCCGTAGCAAGGACTGACTATCCGGCTACGTGGTAAAAATAAGTCTAGAAAGCCAGAAATGGCCGGCGTGACCTGTAAGGTCGTTAAAGCCAAGAAGAAGAAGCTCGTCGTTGAGTTTGAGTTTGCGAAAAACAATTAATTTTCCCAAGTTCATCAACGCCAACAGATAGTGCATAACGCACAAGATAAGGTAGGTGGCGTAATCAGTGTAGTAAACTTTGCAAACTGAATTTCAATTACGTTAGTCATCCCTTCGGACCGTAGGCCACCAGGTAGGTCATTGTTCTATGATGAAAGGTATATATATAATATTTGCAAGTCGAGCAATTATTCAGCACGGATGCACTGTGTTTTTTTGCCAAACTAACAAAAAACTATCTTGAGTGTGCATACAGCATTACTAGTTCGTTCTTTTGCATGTAAAGATACTTTTTTTACTATATTTTTACTTCTTTACTTTTTACTTATACTTTTTTTAACATGCCTCATTTCTTTAATTGAATGATTGTGAAATCAAAAAAAAAATACAAACTCTATAATTAATTAATACTCTATAATTGTATAGAGCAAATTGGTTCGAATCGACAATACGGTTGTGTTCAACCTTATCGTCGATACACAGAACACAGAATTATTCTTTATAAAGTCACACGATGATGCATTCCATTTGTGGACATTTATATTTCCTGCGCCAAATTGTTCCAGTATTTTCTCTATTCCCACCCGTGTGAATTATTGTGTGCCGATCATTTGCTAACAGCTACAAACTTTTGTGATGACGATAATGGCCGTAATGATTGTCATTCTTACAGTTATTGTTATTATGCTCTTAATGGTTCCCACTATTATTATTACTGTCGTGTACCATTTAGCTGACCAAACAGTAATCAAACAGAGCTTTGGTCGGTGTTTGGCAATTGGCGACACCATTTACCCTGCAATAAATGGAATACGTTGATACGCGCTTTTTCATTTATGATAAATCTTTAAAAAAAACAAACACTCAAATACATGTGAAATAAACACAAAAAAACTCGAAAAATAGTTCTAATTTTCCAGGACAGTAGCTTACTTGTTTTGTTAAAAATGTAAAAACAAACAATGTACATATGTATAACAATTGCTAGCTTTATGTAGAAAAAAAATCGCCGCTAAACTATGCGAAACAAAAAAATAAACTTCCCTTCGATAAATGTGTTTGTTTTGGTAAGACCGTGTCCACAGTCGCTGCAGCACTTTTGGTAAAATGCTCATCAGATCGCAAGAAGGGCGCATGCATCAATAAATTTTACTACGGAAAATAGGGCGCCCTTATTTGCAACGCCAAAGCACCACTAACGCTGACGTAGTTATATATATTTTTTTTGGTCTGTCATTAGAACAAGAGCTATTCACGAGGCGTGACCTACACCGCAGTAGACCGGCAGGCGAACAGAATGCCCTCTGCATGTGGTTTCTTTTTCGCCTTGTCACGTCCGGTCCTGTCCGTAACAGCTCGCGGCTATACGCTTTGTGACATGTTTACTTTATTGGTTAATTAAGGAGGTTCAGGAGGTGGTAGTTAAAACAAACCAAAAAACTAAATAGTATCAAATAGAGCGTCTAAACAACGTTGTCCTGTTGGAGTGGCCATTACGTGCATGTGCTACGGTGTTAACTGGATGCAGTAAAAATTGATTCCCTTTCTATGCTCTAAACTTGGATCAAGTAAAATGCGTTCCTGATCGGCATATTAAATGAAAACTCCACATGAAATTAACCCAAAGATAGGCTTCTTGTTTCCATGTCGCGTCTTCTCTGTATGCAGCAAATAGGCGCATGCAATTGTGGAAACCTTGAAGCCGTGATCAATTAAACGTAATTTATCACCCATTTGCGGGGGCATTCTCACTCACACTGTTCGTGTTTAGGCAAACTGCCATTTTGATTGCGTGGCATTGAATGTATTCCTTTTGGCACGCGTTAATTGAGCTTTTTCGCTGGCAAACGGGTTGTACTAGGAGCGATCCAATGTCACTTTACCATTACCACTGTTGTGCCAATGTGTCCTTTTCCCCTTGGACTGACGCCGAAAAGCGAATGGACTAGCATTTTGTCCCTTTGACATCGTCTAACCAATTAATGGGTCTCGTTAGGTGATTGATGGGATGTGATTTTCGGACAAATCTGAGAATGTTGCAGCTGGCTTTTTCACCATAGATCTCTAGAATGATGCTTTTTCAAGTGTGTATCAGTCGGGATACCGTACAGACTTACTTTAACGATCTCATGCATAATAAAGGATGCTTTCTCCTAAATGTTGCTTGCACTAATGCATTACCACGCCGAGATTGTAATTGCACTGAATAATTGACTGATGCTTAACTGAGCACAACATAAAGCTGTGTTATGCTTAATCATATAAAATAATGACACACACACAACACTCGTCGTAAGTTGCTGCTGCAAAGTAAAGACATAACTCTTAAATTAACAACAAATACATATTCTAATTTTAAATTATTTTTTTTTACATTGAATCTTTTGCATTTTGAAACGTGTTATCTGTTTCTTCTTCTTTTGTTGCAATACAATCTCAAGAGGTCTTGGCCTGCCATCGCTGGCTTTTCTTGATTTTATTTTACTCGTAGCAGGATACACAAGATTAGTCATGAAAACTTTGGTTACTTTTAGTTTTAATAGAATATTGTTATGTTGGCTTTTTCTTTGACTTGACTCTCAACCAATTAGAATTTGATTCTAGTTTATGTTTTCAATACAATCATTTCCAGAGTTACACGAGTTGCGCAAATTTCAGATACGCGATTTTGAAAAAAACTGGAAGTTTAGGGAGTTTTGATATGAGGAATTTAATTTGTTATCTGTGAACTTTTAAATATTTTTAAAAATTCGTTACATTTTATCAGTATAAATATTAATTTAAGTAAAATGTACGTAAATTGTTGTAAAAAATTAAAAAGAACAGTTTAAGATATGCTTTGTAGTGTGGAAATAAGCACTCTATCCTTTAGTACGAAGTATAAACAACGTGTTGAACGATATTCGACTTACGCGTAAATTCAAGTTACGTCGGTTTCTTCGTAACGCATCATTCGCGTAACTCGGGAAAGAACTGTAGTTGTATGCAATATCAGGTCAGGCTTTGTTATGTACGAATAAAAATGTCTGTTTTAGTAACTCAAAGCGTTCATTGTATACAGCGCCACAAAATGCCGTTTACAGTTAATTATCACACACACATACTCATACACAAATGAGTTTGTTTCTTGCGAAGACAAGTTTCTTTATAAATTACTTTAATTGCTATAAATTTAAGCACCCTTACCATATACCTGCACACATAATCCCCATATAATTCTACTGTTCCACGTATGTAATTGAATATCTTGAATGCGATTTATTGCTTACACGGCTAATCCTGTTTCCGTAACAGACCAACGGAAAGCCATCTTGAACGTTTCAAGAACGCCCATATGGTTCGACTTCGCGAATTGAAGTCAATTATCTCCACTGCCAGATCCGCTTTTACGCCTCCTTGAATTCGATTCGATATAATTTTTCGCAACCCTAAACCTTATTTTGTTCCACGTTTTATTGGAAATGCGATGAAAAAGCCACTGCCGCTTATGGTACGATTTGATTGTGCTACACTTCTATCACACAATCGAACCGAACGAATTTAGTCTACTTTTACACAATAGCAAGTAGCTCTTCTTCTCATGCTATTCGTTCATCACCTATTTGGTATGCCTGAGAGTCAAGAGAAATCGTTTTTTCTTTCCTGGAACACAGTCTACTATTCTACTCTCGAGATCAAATGCGGGCACTTCATGCCAACCGTAAGACTGGAAAACTTTTAAAGACTAGAACACTCCTACGGTGAGGCGGTGGAATCACCTACTACAACCAAACGGTTTTGCCAAAGAAAACTCTGACAATCGTTCGTTCATAATACCGTCATCCTTTGCGCAAAGTTCTTCCACAAAGCAATAATTTCGACACAGCACAGTACGACGAGTGCAGAATTTGTGGCTATTTTTCGCCACACTCATCATCAAAATCTTTCGCCGAAAAAAAGAGGTCCTCGACGGTGCTTGAATATGAACGAGGAATTGGGAACATAGATGATCATAAATTGTCAAATAAATTATTTTCCTCCAGCTCTCACACTACACACGTTCCTTTTGCCTTCCGTTCGCAACACCACCGTTGCATTAATAGACGTCGAGCACTACTAGCATATTTGTTCTATCCCTCCGCCAAACAACCAATTCAATGGAGACGCCTGGTCGCTCACGATATCAAATGGCAAGCGAATGACGGAGCCATTCGTCTTACCAATCTATTTATAGACATCGACCTGAATTGAGACAATTCGTTGTGGAGGGTTGTATTTTATTTTCTTGTAAATTAGAAGAAAATTAAGCACAACAAAACGGCATCTCTTACACGGTTCGGTTAAATGTTCGTGATTGTAGCAAAACAATACCCTGTATTGATTAAAAATATCATTTATGAAAAATTATTTACAATAATAAAATTATTTATTAAAAAAAAAGATTTTAACTGCAAAGATTCGACTAAAATAAAATAATAGTTTGAATTACGAAACTGGCTCTGAATGATTTCTTTTTTTTTTTTTGCTCGGTCAGAACGGCCTGGCCGTATCAAGAATGATTCCTTGTGGATAATAATACATATGATACGTTTTTCTTTATGTTTAGCCTAACCCTGGATTAACTACCATATAGCTGGCATAATAAACTTATTTGCATCATGTAGTTGGATAATCATCCTGTCGTCAGTTTTCCTGAGGTCAGTAACCAGTAATGTGAAGAATTAATATCGACATAAATATTTATCTGGATTTGTACCACAATTTAGAGATCAATTAAATCAAATGCAAGTTAGTGATCATTTGTAACGTCTTATCATCGAATCTATTTCCGTTCGATTCTTGCCCGGATTAGTTGACCTTAAGGTAGCTGAAAGCTAATGTGTAGGATTAAAGTTGATATGAAGCAGCTAAACATCGTACTGTGCATCTATATCACTTCAGTCAACCATCAATGATGTGTAGCTGCATACCTTTTGCGCTATCCATTCGCTTAATCGGATCATAGAAAATGTTATTCCAATCACCAAGTAAGACTTGCTTTGGCTACGTTCTAAACATTACGTACGATTGATAATAAACGAATACAATGCCGCACCTGACATAGAAATCACTAAACCACCGTTTGGCAATGTAACACGATTCTTTTGTAACTAAGTTATTTATAGGCCGCACGCCCTAAATACTCCGGAACTACCAATAAGCTGACAGTAGAACACATTTTAGTTGATATTTTGCCATGTGCTTTGTTCTGCCTTGTGCTTTACACGAGAATACGTATCATTGAAACGTGCCTACGATAGCTTTGCTAAATCGATTCCTGCTTCAAAGGCAATGATTTGCAGGAGAATAAAGTAAGTCCGCCTTTAATAGTTCCTATTTGAATGTACTGACATAAATACAAAAAAAAACAATATTCATATTGAATAGTTTTTCATACAGAACAATAGATCTTTTTTGTGAAGTTACGGATGAATGTGGCAACTAATCATTGAAGAACATAATCTGTTTACGTTTTCAGTGGAAGTGCTTGCACAAACAAAAACGCAAACATAATCGAATCAATAATTCAAGAAATCGTGTTCAGACCATTTGCACTTTGTATTGTTGCGTGAAATGATATAGAAAGAAAATCAATACATATAAATATGTACTGCTTAGCTTTATATGGGAAAATAAGAAGAAAATATGTTGAAAAAATATATAAAAATATTTATAATTAGTTTTGCAATATTGAATTGAAAAGTTCTTTGTATTATGTATATGTACAAAAAACGATTATATTTCACAACAAACATATGTCGCTTATGGCGATACAAATAAAATTCTATCAAAAAAAGAGCATCATATATCTGGTGCCATTAAGTTAAAGGCACTATGAAAACAAAGGTTCTTCTGGCTCAAAAAACATATTGTTCATGTACCACAGCAATGTTTGTATGCTTTGTAAATAAAAAAAACATATAATTTTGTGTTTTTCAGCCATTTAATTAGAGACCTAAAAGGCAACATTGTTAGTTGTTTCACAATCAAATTCCTTCTTTCTGTGAATTATTTCTGATTACATATCTTCACATAGTGTGTGGCTGAATACGAAAAGGAAGTTTACCGTTCAACCACAAAATTGTTTTATTTCCGGCCCCGAAAATCACAGCAAGTTCATTACGTTGACCATCGGTTGTCGGCTTGTCCGTACCGTTAGAGTTTCGATTAAATTACATTTATACTGAATTCGTCTGCTAACGATGCCTCTGTTCATCCCCTTGGTAAGATGAATCATTTGTTGGGACGCAATACATTATCGACGGATGGAGAGATTCAAAAAAATTCAATTTGTATCAATGACATTACAGACAACCAATCAACAGCGGAACTTCGTTTTCGAACTAGGATATCTTTAAGCGAAAATACACGCGAAATGTCGTTTTTTACCAGCTATGAATGTGGTTAGTTTCCATGCCAACAAGCCTAACAACAAAAAACATTACATGCAAAGTTTTGCTATTTTAGCAATAATAGTGAAAGTACATATTATACTAACATCTTTCTTGTAGCACTTTTTTCCTGTGTTTTTTGGTAAGCTGGATTAGATGAAACATTCCTCTTCTTGATTTAACGACCTCTAAGGTTGTGCCGGCTATTTCTGTCTAACTAGCCTTTTTTTACCACGTAGCCGGATAATCAGTCCTAACTCAAATTTAACTCAGGTTATTATAGAAACCTGAGTCACGATTCTTTGCAACGCAATCATAGCTCAATAACGAATAGTACATTCATATGTTTAGAAAATTTTCAACATTTGACATCGACAGTGTACGTGCTCGACCACCACAAAAATGGACAAATTCTACCAAAAACTGATGATACATCATTGACCATCGACACACCGTTTGCCGGTTAGGCGATGAAAAATATACAATAAAAGTACGCATTACGGCCAACCACACCGGTAGCGAGATGGTTAAGGATAAATTATTACGATCTATTCAGACGGTGTCGCTAGCAGAAACTGCAAACCTATTTCAAACTCTGTGTGGCTGATCAATTGAAATGCAGGGTTTCAAAATTGAATCCAACCGTGCGAGTGGCTACCAAGCTTATCAACCTCCCTGGAGTGATGGAACTCGGTTCGCTGCAGATCCGTGCCTTACTCCAACGTGAATCTGCTGCATAAACTATGCAGCGCATTCCACAGTCAGACCGTTCCATATATCCAGCATTTTCACAGTATCAATTTACAATCTTTCTGCTACATTAATCATCGAATCGCCAGCTCGCAGGGCCGGCATTCGTACAACGGTACTGTCGCTGACGGAAATTATGTCCTTTTTAGGAACCGCTGTCCGCGCTCAAAAAAGGTCCCTAGCTTAGGAGAATAGTAGCAGGAGAGCGGACTTAGCCGCTCTCAACGTAAAGATAA
>STHE01000009.1:157194-204715 GCA_016170035.1 Anopheles funestus-like sensu Spillings et al. (2009) | reverse complement strand
GCGTATAAGCATATAGTGTAAGCGTTAGATGTAAGTATATGTATGTATGTATTAGACTAAGAATAAAGAGCCAGTCGATAAATAGCACTCGAACGAGCAACACCTAACTCCATAATACGTTATACAAACAGTTTTGAGATAAAAACTACAAGCACCAAAATAGTAACAGAAAATCCAGTTTACAAAACCAGACCAAAGAAATTTTGCGAGTTATGAATGAATTATTGTTTGACAAAAGCATCATCTATTCATCATGGTACATATAATGTTTGGATTTGTTTTTTTTTATATGGACTTCAAATCATTCGATAAACAGATTAATTCGTATTTATTCCATCCTTCAACTCCAAAGTCACGTTCAATTGGGCCGGTGATGATTGCTACGGTAGTAAGTTTTTCCACCCTCCAGGGAACCTTTGGGGCGTTTAAGAAACAGATCCAACGAAAAGGCTGTCCAGAATCGAAATCCCTTGACCAAGCCAGCAACCCGTAACCAATCCATTGGAAATACCCAGTAGAAAACAGATAGAGCAAAGAAAAACGGCTAGGATAGCATTTTTGTTTTGCTCCCACTATCTCCAGTTTTTAAGCCCCTTTACAGCTACGATTCAAGGTATGCTTAACTTGATCCCTTTTCCCTGTTCGTCGGCGTACCGGTTGGGTTCGCACCGCAACAATCTTGATGAAGAAATTGCCGCCTGCAGGAAATACCGTTACCGGAAAATACCATTGCTTTCGCAAACTGCTCGGCTCACCGTGTAAACCCCCCAAGGTGCGGTTGCTTCCATTCAGCTTTTCTTTTTTTGCTAGGTACATACCTGCAACGAGAAAACAGAAAAATAAACAATCAATAAATCATCGGCACTTGAAGCCATTGCATATTAACGGATCGGAAAACTGTACAAACACTTAGCACGATTAAGAAAGAGTATGTTGTGTACTAGAAGTGTCTATGGAACTATTTTACTTTCAATAGAGTATCGAAGAATTGAATGTAAGAATGGATTGATTATATCAATATTTCTCTTAAATTTTTACGAGCACAATTCATAACAAGAATTATGTAATATTATTGGATTTTAAATTTACAGTTGATTATGATATAAAATCAAATAAATAAATTAATATTGTATTCATTTATGAAGTTAATAAAAAAATATTAGCAAAAATGTCTAAATTTATTGGTTTGAGTTTGTACTGCATTGTAAAGTTTTGTATTGTCGAATATTATAAGACATTACATAAAGTAATTGTTTGCCTTTTCGTACTATTGCCTAGTTTTACGTATTTCCTAGCATAGCCTGTTCATACAAAATATTGTCAAACGTATCATATTTCCAAGTATATCGCAAATCTTGCTAGAAACATTCATCACGCTAATTCACCGAAAGATACTGTTTCTTCACAACGCGTAGTGACAGTTTTAGCATCAAAAAAGAGATTCTAAAAATAGAACACATTCCAAATTCAAGAATTAGTTGCAAACGGTAGATAAGAAAAGCTTATACTCGCACGGACCAAAAGCAATCCCGAAGCTGAAACAACATCCGAACCAGAGCAAGCTTTTTCACCATGGGCACAACCATACAAACTCAACTATCCTCATCAAAGTTTCAAGCTATTTTCATTCACGCGAGCAAACACACTCGTAGAACTGCTAAGAAAAGCCAACCCACTCTCGGTCAAGGAAAAACCAATTTTCTTCCATCAGGGAGTTTTCCACCAGCATCATCCGGTTAGTGAATTCCTATTTATCCACTTGCTTGGGCAAAAAAGTCTTGCGCTGTTCGCAGGTGTTGGCCACTACACTTTGGTATGTTATTCAAGATGGTCAACATTTTCACCGACATCCAGCGAAACTTTACTTGGTCACCACTTGAAGTGCTATCGCGTACACGGTTCGATTGCAGCCGCAACAAAAACGAAACCATCGAGCTTGTGCTGCTGATCCACGTTATCTGCTTGCGTACTCGTTACGCCAAGGAAACTACAAACCCCCAAAAATATGCCCAATGGAATGACGCAGGTGATATAAAGGAGAAGAAAAGCATTACCTTACCTGCAGCAGAACGTCAGATTAGCAAGATTCAGCAGCAAAGGACTTAAAAGATCCAAACGAAGAAGTATTTCGCAAAGAACACAAACACAAACATACACACTCACACACACAGGATGGAACAGTATGAACACAAATGATGGGTCTTCGTAAAAGGAATTCAGCTAGGTAGGTGCAGGAACGATGGGATGCGTCATAAAAACCTCATGCATATTTCTGTTGGATTTCACAGTATCGCATGGTTGGCAGTTTCCAACAATACATAAACCGTTGCTAGCGAAGTGCTTCTGTATTATAAGGAGAATATACGATGTACCTTTTTACAGTGATATTTTTGTTTACATTATATAACACAGAATACAGTTGCACTAAGTTTTTTAAATCTCAACACTTGATACATACATGTACATGGACGGTCAAGCATATCATCCGCTTAGAAAGCTGTTCGATAATAATGTATTCTTGGTGTTAATATGTATCCACCTGTTAAAACAACAAAACTAGCTTCAACTTCGCAGTACATTACTCGAGAAAGTTTAGTCAGATTGAATAATCTATAATGACGATGTTAATGAGCTGCATACACTATAATCCTTTGAATAATACTATGCGATTATTTTTCACTCTACCATAATGCAATCGCCTGTTATATCCAGATGGAGACGCATGGTGTCTCATTACCGGCCAGTTACAATCTATGTGGTGCACAATTAAATTATTTCTCACGCCAACCCCGATACTGCTATGCTCACAAGTTCCAAGATGCCACAACCATCCTCATTTAAACGTTACACACACTTTGCCTTCTTTGTAAACAAAAGCAATCGCAACTAATAACAACAGCCGGTTTCGCCGGTAATGTACATGGTAAAGTAAATAAACGAACCCTAATCGTTTACGTTGAGTTTCTTACTATGCGACGATTCTTTCCCCTCTCAACTTCACGTCTGTGTCTAGCATATACGCTTTGTCGGCATAAGGATATCTATTTTCGACGCGTCTCGATTGTAGTACAAGTGTACAATCTGCCTCGTGGAAAACGGCATCGAAAAAAGTGTATGCATCGAATATTTATGATTGTACAAATAAGTTCGTATATATCCTATCAAACTAACGCTCACAAGTTACCCTTAATAACCAACATAAACTGGTCTATATAGACAATTATAATACTTACTTTATAAGAGATGAAGAGACAATGTAGCAACGTATTCTTAATAGAAAAAATAGAAAAACTTTAATTTGCAACGGTGTGGTTTTATGGAACCAAAATTCCAGTGTTTACTATTGGATCCGAAATCGAACCAATGTACACGATGTTTCTCATTTGCACTCCTATTTATAAATTTTTCCCAATTTTGCCATCGGTAATAAATCACTTATCCTCGCTCGTTGTAAACCTGCGCTACCTGAACTTTACCTTTCTTATGGCTCTGTATTCTCTGTTTATTTGGATTTTTTGTGCTGTGTCAGTGTTTTCAAATCTGTTTGTAACAAACATGTAAATTGAAACGCAGATAAATACGCTATCGCAAGTCATGAAAATATATAACAAATTTACAGTACAGTAAAGTATAGTATACAGTAAATTTAAAAACAATCTTGGGAATGAAATCACATATACCTTATATCGCATACCTACACACAATCTTCTAGCGGCTGCTAGGACGGACATAACAATAAAAATGCATCGAAGACTCCGAAGCGATTTCGGTACACAATCACGATTACACGCTATCACACCCAAGGGGGTGGTTAGTGTTAAGAGTCAAGCTTGCTCTCAACACAAAAAAGATACAAAAATACTCACACAACGCATGCGATGCAAACAGAGTGTAAAGGTAAAGCTTACCCTCTCGTGTGGTAACGTGAGCAAAATATATTCCGAAATGTAAAAAAAGAGCAAATAAAGGAACTTTATTCTTGGTTTCGTTTGTTCGCTCTTTCACTTTCTAACGGCTAAGCAAGCACACGTTCAAAACCGGGAGAGTATACAAACAGATAATACTTACATCACTACGCTTTCAAACATTTTCAGAGGCAACTTTGCGCTATATTCGGGAAGGGATGCTGTGACACGAAGAACAGTGGTACAGGAATAACCTTTCTTGTTCCGAAATCGTGCAGATTATCACCCTTTGCGATAGACGTAAAACATGAGCAAGGGCCGAAACAGTAAGCGCAACGGTTGAGGACTTTCGCGAAAGGCAAACAAATGTTAAAACGATGAGGGTTTGTTGTCTATCCGACATCGGCAAGCATTCTGATAGGAGGAAGTGACAATGGGCAAAGGCTGGTGATTGGACAGTGCAGGAAGTTTCGTCACACGTACTCATCACTTTCACCGGAGCAAGGATGACTGCCGGGACCGATTGATTGTCGTGCGTCGGAAGAACATTACGGACATTGTTTGGTAAGTGCCTTCCCAAGTGTGAATTGGTTCAAGTGACGAACCGACGATGCGGTACGTTATGTGGAGGTGTAAGGTATGAAAAATTAATATCTAACCTCTCGGAATCTCGTGTAAAAGTATGTTGAAGTTACGGATCAAACGGCACGCCTCACGTCTATCTGCTAACGGTCTCTACTTCGTTTCGTTCACTTTAAACACGTTGCCATAAACCATCGTCATGTAGAAGTGAGTCATAGCTAGTGAATGACGGAGGTTAAAAAAATATACACAACGTGCTGCCAGCCGAGTGTTCATGCTCTATGGTGACTAAAAACGCAAAGGTGAACGAACAACGTGAAAGCTGTGTGGCAAGGATCCTCTTAAAAGAGGGAGCCTAAGGACGTAAAGCACATATTTACGTTCGGTTAAGCTAATACAGTGGCTGGAGTCGGATAGGGATGGTTATGGTAGACACTATGCTTCGACCTTGAAAAGCATATCTTTCAAACGCTTTCAATATACTGGCCGCCGGGTAAGCTTTATCCAAAAAAGACTTTGTCAAATATTTTCTCAGTAAAAGTACACATCCAAAATGCTGGAGAGTGGGGGATTAAAGGACTTCCGTTGCCCTTGAGCTACAATGAGTTTGGCAAGGTTTATTATACGAGACGCTCTTTAAAATAAAAGAGTCTTCGGAGGATCTGAACAAGGAGAATATGCTGTAAATGGAAATAAGCGCCACTATTAAAGGAGGAATTATTTTTATAGAGAAAACCTGACAACTGAACGCAAACATACTTTGCCATATTTTACATATACTTGGCTACTTCCCAACATTTATACCAATAATTCCATCTTAAATGGCTTCTAAATGCTTCTAAAAACTTAATTTCTATTATACAAGTTTCAGTTGACATCCAATGATGGTGTAATATGTGTTTGAACATGGGCTGTTATGACATTCCACAACAACGGTGTTTTAAATCGATGACGATCCTTGGGCGTACATATTGGTTAAAAATTGATCAACATAATTTTTCACCCAAAACTGATGAAGCTGTGTGTTGATAAATAAGGCAATCCATTTTCCTACTTCTCGTTCAAAATGATCATGACTCTATTGTTACAAAAACAAAAAAAAAACGTTCTACATGTGCACGGTAGCGAGGCTGATAATATTCGAAATGCCACTTTATTATGTCCTTTTCTTTGCGTCGACATTTCCCTAACTGTGCGAGGATGTCCCTTGCAACCGTGGGTACCGATGATTTGCATAAATATTCAACAAATTTCCAACGCCCACGATCCCAACGCTCCACGTCGCTGGGCGGTTCAATGCGGCGAAAAAAAAATCAAACAAACAAACAAATGTCGATACTCCATGCTCCTTGAAGTGCAAATCCGTCGTTAGACCGAAAGGGCTTGCGACCGGATGCGGTCATCAGTGTGGTCGATTTTACATTTCGCTTCCCAAATGGACCCTTGTCAAACATTCTTAAGTGATTACATTCTTGAATTCGTGATTAAATTTGCACAATTTTCCACTCTATCTTCATTCGAGAAGCTCGGCTTTCTTTTCTAGATCGTCGTTCATGCAAATAAAACAGAGAGACCAAAAAACATATCTTTACCTGAGACAGTCTGGCAGAACGAGCGGCGATAAAGTTTTACCGTCCGATCACCTGACAATACACGGTACAATAGCAGTTGAAATATAAAGAAAAATGCGTGAGATTGTATTGTTTTATCGTAATTGCTGTGTATATTTGAGATTGATTTAACAATTTAAATGCAATAAGTCAATGTTCAAAATATTGCAACTTTGTTGAAACACTGATTTACATATAAATAAGATGTGAAGTCTTTTTATGGTTATCGGGCGCTGAAAAATATGCTACATCGAAATACATCATATGAATACAATTTTTCTTCTTATGTGGCACTACAGCCTCAAGAGCTCTCGAGCCTACCATTTCTGGCTTTTCTTGAATTTATTTACCCGTAGCGAGATAGTCGGAAAACGATCCTGATGGGAATATGTATCCAATCTTGTCGTGTAAGACCGATGCCGTTAAATATACCGCCAGACCACCTCGAATACATCACTTATACTTTTAAAGTGACATCGTTATTCATTCTGGTTGAAACAAGGCAATCATTTACAAACCAACAAAGTTTGGATAATATTGAAAACTAGTTCTATATTCACAATCTGTAAACTTTTATTCGCGTTTGTTGCCATGATTGTTAATGAAGGAATTCTTGGCCAACATCAATCACGATAAGATAACGGTTTTTGCAAAACGAGAATTACTGTTAGTCATGCGTATCGTAAAGTTCAATTCCAATGAATTGCCTCTTAGTCACTAACAACTATCACGATGTTCTTACTTTGGTTGTGCATAAAGACATAAATGGCAAAGAATGAAAAAGATATTGATAACTTAAACATCGGTAAACAAATCTATTATATTACTAGCTTACCCGGCAAACCTAGTTTTGCCCTTAAACGTGCGTTTTGTAATTTAAAGCAAACATTTTGAGTGTTCAATCTTGATTCGTGTGGTATTATTAGAGTGGCGATTAGGGAATATCATTGATTAATTAAAAATTCTTAAATTATTGCCATTCTTAATCCAAATGATATTCCCAATAAAAGCAATTTTTCTTCTTTTTTGTGGCTCTTCTTCTTCTCTTCTGCTACTTCAAGAGACATTTATGGCTTTCCTTGACGATAGGGATTTAATACCAGGTACTTCCGTGTATGGCGCCGATTCCACATGTACCACTGAGCCGCAAATCACTAAATAACATTTCAACACTTGCTTTTTACTTATTTATCACTCACTTTATGCTTTAATGAATAAAATTGCACAAAATAAATCGTCATGTGTACCTACTTTGATTGATTTATTCGTTAGAACTTTCAGTAGTGTTCAACATTATTCGTGTTGAAAAAAAGCTATGCCAACTTGATAACTCTCGTAGGAAAAACAGAAAAGAACTCATAATAATGGCCAGAGGCCACCTAGCGAAACGAAAAGTAGCGGTAAACCTATTCTCATACCTAACGAACGTTCAGCGAAAATTTCATACAAATCGGTTCAGCCGTTTCGGAGGAGTTTGCACACCGCGACACGAGAATTTTATATATAAAGATCATCTCGTTGATATGAAAAAGTGTTGAACTTTTATTCGATGTTCAAACTATGTAATGTGCATAATACGAAAACCATTAACAACAAATGTTAAATACGTTTTAATTATGTTGTACAAATATTGGTCGGTTTTTTTTACCCCACATATAAAAATAGAATACATTTTTTTACTATAATGGATGCGAGTTTACATAAGTTTGATTTTCCATAAAAAAAAAAACATAATCTTTCCGTCATTCCTAAATAATGACCCACAAGATCGACAGGTAAATTTGAACACAGGTACAATCGCAAACATTCCACATAATATTTTGAAACATTTCTTCCCTGGTATCGCGTTGTCTACACCTTGCACCGCACGGATATTACTCATTGAGGTTCGCTTTTCTTATCTCGTGCTACAACGCTTGGCTTCACCACACATACTACCACACTGGAGGTCATGTAAAGGAAGGTGTCGCTGGTTAGTTTGGCCACCGACTGAGCATATTTCCCGTTATCTAATCTACGAAACGTACCCACTCGACTGATAAGCAGGTGGTACTGGTGGTACACTGATATCGGATACCGAAATGCGGTTACGAGTATCGGCCACCAGTCAGAATCAATTCAACCGCTTTATCCGACGGAAGGTACGTACGAGACCATCATGTCTCTCCTGACATCTAACAATACCAAAGCATGATAAACCATGCCGTGTGCAGTGAAGGTCTAAATCCTTACTCTAACTTTCACCAGGAACTGCGTCTGTCCTGCCTAGAGAGGAGCTCTCGAACCAACCGCAGAATCGAGGTTACGCTACAGGTGTCGCAATAACAAGTGACCATCGTGGTGCATCGCTATCGTACGCAGCTATCCCACGCTTCAAAATGGTTTCCGCGGAAACAATCGGTTCCATTTTTATAAAAGTGTTCAAAGTGGTGAGTTTGGTTACTGTGATTTAGAGATCATCTCCGGGTAGGAACATTGGTTATGTGTATTAATGGGTAAACCTAGCAGCTCAGCCCTATGTGGCTAAAGGCAGTTCAACGTTGATGGATTCACTATTATTAAAAAAATTGCCATCGAATGATAAAACAATCTCGTTAGCTTGTTTAAATAGTGATTGTGCAGGTGATTACTCATCAGTTAGCATAAGGTAGTGCGTTGCTGCAAGAGTTCAAGAAGGAGGCCACACCCAGCCGATAGCTGACGTATATTGCTGTGGTGAAATAGTTCGCTCACACAATTTTCATATGTAATTACTGTGTATGGTGTCGTAATTGTAAAATGTAACGTATTGTTTAAAAAATTAAAATTTGAACAATTGACATCATTTGTTATAAAGATCCTTCTAAAGGTTACAAAGAATCCTTCACAGAGGTATAATACAAAGATCCAATCCAAAGCGTTGTTGCAGAAGTTTGTTACAATCTGCAATAAATATGAGGGTTTTCTTTTTAAATCCCTTGATTAAATTTTGTACACTAAAATCAAAATGTCATGCACAAAGTGATGGAGTTTTAATACATCCCGTTGAGTAACAGCCCAATTCGTGGAAAAAAGAATTATCGCTTCCAACATTTCGTTCGCACAAATGATAAGATAACGGTCGTGATCACTACAACATGCGTTCATGACGGTATGCCACAAATTTCCGGCAGAACATGCAAACCCTTTTACGGTAGGTTACGGAGCCATATAGAAATATTCGACTACATGATAACATTGATTCTTTAACCTGCACATTTGTTATCAGCAAAAACGTCTATACGCTTGTTTGGTTTACAATTTTTATAAGAACCAAGCTGTATAAAATTGAATAGCGAACCTTATTATTTTATACTATTGAAATAACACGACAAATACGCACAAAACATATCGCCAATATAAGTACGGGTTATCGAAACAAGGTCACCCTTTTTTAGAAGCTTATCGAATCGGAAAATGGTACTGACGGTCTACCGAACGTTTTTCAAGGAAGTATAAACATCTATTCCCGTGCTGAGCGTTTGGCAAGGATAACACTTCACTGATGTGCATCAATGCACAACAAAACAAACAAACACTCACACTATACCCGCCGGCGGTATAGGGATTGACCATTGATTTTTTGTCCGTATCATAATGAGCCGTAACACATACGTTCACCATCTTTATGACATTCCAATGGAAGGATTACATTGTTACGGTTTTTGCACTTAACTTTTTCTATAGTACGGTTACGTACCCCGACCAACACTGTTACGAATGGGGAATTCATGTCCCGATTCACACGCACAAGGTTCCTTGCTCTCGGACAATGATCAAAATTCACGATAAAAACACTACCATCTTCTCGTAACGACCATCCGTAACGGAAAACATAAAATCCCTACCACAATACGAGTATAATGCATTTCCAAATTAAATTGCGCAAACACCATTAGCGCTGGACGCAATGTTTATGATACCCGGCAGAGATCCAGCACTTTTGGCTATAACCTTTTCTTAAGATCTGCTTATCGGTACCATTTCGTAGGTCATCAACATTGTAGTGCTGATCATTTACCGAACAGGCTATGGAGGAGATTTCCTCGGTATTGGTGGTACTTGGAACCTGAATGAAGAGAAAAGTCCCGATGCGGAAATCGTCGCTTCCGGTGTGTTCGTGGGTTTCATCATCTATACCGGGGTGCAGCTGCTGACGTTTGGTTTCGGAACCACCAAACACAAGTACGAGCTTTCCGACACGATCATGAATGTGGTCGGTACGTTCATGTGGGTAGCTGTCGGTGGTACTGCTCTACACTACTGGCACGGTTACCTGGCTGAACACGACTTCGAGAACATCACTTCCGAGCGAACGGTAAGTCACATAGAGATGTAAGCATCAATTAGCGCTAAAATGATATTTTTCTGTTTAAATTTTAGGCTGGACTGGCATTAGGCGCACTGTGTGTTATCAACGGAGCCCTCTATTTGGCAGATTCTGTGCTTGCCTTTATTCACTACACTAAATACGCCTAAGTTAAGATGCACCTTAAGTGAACATTGCTGACATTGTTTAGAATGTAGTGTGAGTATGGTTAGTGAGACTAAGGTATTAATTTTAGGTACTCCGTAATTTTCAACACTGGTTACTGTAACTGAAGTTTTGTTTTTACGGAGTTACATATGTATGTTTTAAGAAACGTGTTTTTGTTTTAATACAGCTCTATGCTTCTCCCCTATTGTACGTTCTTTTAAACACACTTGTCGAATTTGCCATCGACAACAAGCCTTATCAAACGTTGTTAAAGTTCTTGCTACCATCAACCAAACAAATAAAGAGGTAAAAACTTACCACCGAAACTCATCATCACTAATTGTTAAATGTATTTTCAAATATATTTATTTAATATAGATGACGATGGCGTATAGAACTGCCTTGTGCGGCACCCGATAAATTACGAACTGCTTCAAATTACTTGAATGTAATCTAGAAATAAATCTATCCTTCCGTCACACCCACAGTATTATAAATAAACGAACTTTGCATCATCATTTTTTTTGTGATTAGAATATGTCTGCCATTTCTGGTTTACTGCACTTATTTCTATAAACAAGCCAGATTATTCAACGCGGGGAAAAGATCCGGATAACGATCCTATCGTATGAAAGACTGGCTCTTTATATATTTATCTCTCATTGGCTTAACTAGTACTCAGGCAAATAATTATTATCTGCCAAATTTTACATAGTTTAAAAAAATCTTCTTCGTGACTTAACGAGGTATAAGGTCGTGCTGGCTATTTCTGACGTACTATACTTGTTTCTACCACGTAGCCGGATAATCAGCCCTTGTTACGGGGTAACGGTCCGGATGGGAATTGATACCCAGTCCTGTCTTGTGAAACCGCCGACGTTTATCGCATACACCACCGGACTCGGTTCGAAACATTACCAATAATTAACATTTTTTGAGGGTAATGTTTATTAATTTTTTTTGCAAAAGAAGCAAAAAACGTGTGAGGACTTTTTTATTGTTTAGATAACACAATACATTATGTTTTTGAATGATACTGACCCGGCAGAAAAGTAATTAAATGTCGTCTTAACTGATCTCCCGTGTGCGGGGCTGTAAATCCACTTACTTGGTTAAAAATTTGGAAAAGCAAAAGCCGTTCATGAAATTCTACAAACACAAATTCAATATGTATATTTTTTGTAAATGAAATAAGAGTCCGGGTTACTACATACATTTGGATTAAAATGCACCATTTAAATGCATTGTTGATTAAATAAAATCAAAGTCACAGATTGCCATCCATAAGGAAAAGCAGGCAATTGACTGCAATGGCCTGAAAATGTAGAGCCAAATATTTAGCAACGAGCGTGTAGTTGTGATTTTGTTTGCTTGTTTTTTGTTGTAAACAACATGAAACAAACTCATTTATTCTTTTTTAGCCGTGATCTACAACCAGCAAGTCTTAAAATAGGAGTCTGTTGATCTATTATTGGCAGAGCAGCGAAGTACACCAAACCTTCACTCTATTGATCAGAGATTCGTAAGATGATTTTTATATTCATCAGTTGATGTGGAAGAACTCGACAAAACTCGAAGTTTATCACATACACCACCGTAAGATTAGTTGACTACAGAAGATAATACGAAATATAGTGCAACGTTTCAAATTGTACTGCTAATTTTACTAAAACAACAAATCCCAGCAAAGTTCAGAGTTTTATTCAGTCAACAAAACATCCAAGGAAAGTGCAGATTTGTTTTTGCCCTGAAAAGATATTAATGTTGAAATTGCAATGACATAATCTTTACAGCACATTTTTGTCATAACATTCTTGGAGTATTAAATCTTCAACATATATACAAACCCCCGTTTAATATATATTTTATTGTACGACGTACGAAATATGATAACATATGTGTATTTTTTCTTATGTGTTTTCTTTGAAATTATTTATGCTTGAACATTTACCGAAGAAGCAGCAGAAGAGAGAAAGAGAGAACTGCACGTGCCATGCGTTTCGTGCGGTTCTAATAATTGTTTTTGAGCAGCTGTTTAACATTAAACATTTTATGTGTTCTCATGAATATATTCTTAAGTCTATTTAAAGAACTGTAAGAATAATTTAATAGTTATAAAAAAATAATTATATGAAATGCGAGTTTTAATTAAAAGTACCGATTGTTTATTCCTTGTTGAATGTTCGGAGAAAAAGTCTACTTTCATAAGTTCTACTTTCGTTTTGTTGAGATCTAATTAAAATTTTGTTGTTGTAGATTTCAATTCATTTTAATGAATTGTGTACTAATTTTCAAACCAATTTAAATATTTAAATTGAGGAGAATAAAGTTAATTAATTTCGTGGTCAAAACAACGGATGTTTTGATCGACAAGAACCAAGGAACTGAAGAATATGTTTACAAGCCTTTTTTGCACTTAGGGATCATTCAACTATTACGTAACGCTGGTAGGGGGAGGAACGATTCAACTTTGTGTTACTTAATATAAAATTAGGTGCTTCTAAAGTTATTGATTTATAATACATGAAGGAAAACTGCTAGCTCCCTAATCGCGCACAGTTTAACAGTTTATTTGTAAGATTTTTTTTACGAAAAAAGCCAGACAACTAATCCTCTACCTCTCTTGTTGGCTTTAACGACATCTACGATCGATCCAAAAATTTAAACGCAAACCGAAGGGGTAACTGATAGGTCAGCTAATGGTTAAGAAAACCCAATGGGCAAAATTTTCAAGACAAGATATCAAGATCACAATTTACTCAGAGAAAATTGGTGCAACTAACTATGAAGGCATTCAGTTGCGGATCAAGCTTCTCGGAGGCCGTAAACGGAATGGAAATTTTGAAAATACTGACCCGGCGGTTTCACTGGCTGGATGCAAAAGTGCGGACAAGAGGGTAGTCATTTTTGGAGGACCTAACTGCCACCCCGCCGGGGTCCCAAAACTACATTGACGATCAAAGGGAGGGGAGGGGGAGTTTGAGCACTACTTAATCGGCATCTGACCAGAATCAATTGGTTTGGTGCATGAGCTGGGGGCCCCGTCAAGTTGTGTCTGCCACGTGGCCACTTAGTCCGCTTATAGGAAAAGGCACCTCTGGAGACATTAGTGTGGTCCGGTGAAGGACCAAGACCTATTGAGGTTGCAGTGCCACAAAAGAAGATGAAGAACTATCGAGGATCAATTTGGACTCCAATGGCTCTGAAACCGATGAGACGAGAAATATTGTAACTGTCGATAGAATTGGATGTGCAAAATCGAATCTTTGAGTGTCGAGCTAGTGACTTAGAATATAAACGACAGTAGCTTGTTAATTTTGTTAATTAATGGTAATAGTAGTGTTAATTTATAGTAAATATAGTAATTTATAGTATTCCTATACTACTATATTTATAGTAATTATTATATTTATACTATATACTAATTTATAGTAATTTATATAAATCATAAATATAGTAATTTATTATATATTTATTCTCTATTTATTATATTCTATCTATTAAATAGAGAAATTTGATTTTAAATAAAAAACAGTATTTTGTCAGCTTTTCCAATGCATACATTATAAAATGAGGTCTATGGACCGGGTATATGGACTGCACTTAGCAATTTAATGAAGGGTGTTATAATTTAATTTTTTCATTAACGATTGGGGTTTCCCAAAAGGATTTAAAAAATGAAGACTTAAAACTAATCCGATTCCCTAAACTTACATATAAAACTGTCTCGGTGGTACGAACGCTATACAAAAACCCAGGCATAAGTAACGGAACAGAACAGAGAGTTAGGATGCTGGAGTTAAAAGAAAAAAAGAGAAATCGAACAGGCCAGCAGCATAGCGCGTGCGACGAGTAGGAATAGTTGGGACGGACGAGTTGGGGGTCCAACATCGAGAAGAGTAGCCAACATCGAACGAACGAACGTAACGAAGAAGACCTGACTATGCCCTAGATGTGGAAGTGAAACTGAAACTTAACGTACAAGCACACTCCCAAATCATGGACCGGGTATATTTGCATAAACCGGGTATATCGCTTAAAATCAATCACATAAGTTTTTTGTAGGGGATGTGAAGGACAAAAGAATAAATGGCAATAACACTTCTCAACACGCAGATCAACTGATAAAACCCAAAATAGACTGGAATATAAAAAAAAAAAACAAAGTACATCAAAACAAAATACTGGTTCAAACAGCATCAAGCAAACAGCCTGGAAACATTTTTTTGACCTTCTAAACTCAAAATACTCTCATTATCATTATATCTACACCGATGGCTCAATTCTAGATGATCAAGCTAGATGTTCTCAAACAACACCAACTGTGCCATAAAACTTCCTAACTACACACCCATCTTTTCTGCTGAGGCAATGGCCATATTACTGGCCGTACAAGAGGGTCTTGACCCCAATAGACCAAACATTATTTTCTCGGACAGCTGCAGCGTTTTAACTGCCCTGGAAGCAGGCACCTCAAAGGATCCTCATATTCAATATATTGAGGATCACATCTCCCAAGCCGATGTCACACTCTGCTGGGTCCCTCCTCATGTTGGCATTTCTGGAAAAAAGCAGCGAACTCCCTGGCAAACCAAGCAAGAAGAACTCCTAATTTCGACGACACATCCATATCAAAACAGGATGTACTAACTCTCGCCAAATCCGTCATCGCTGAAACCTAGCAAAAACACTGGACTGGTAACAAACACATAATCACTCGACTTGTTAAACCCTCCACCAAACCATGGAAGGATCCAGAATCCAGTAATGATCAAGGAGTCCTTTCCAGACTTCGGACTGGCCACACAAACCTCACACACAGTCACATCCCCGGGTGTAGCAGCCCACCGCTCTATCACTGCGGTGTCTTTATAACTATAAATCACGTACTAATAAACTGTTTTGGTTATTAGTTACTGTTCGATTGGTTATTTTCTATGCTTGAGCATTCACTCGGACTTACTATATGTAAGGTTCACTATACTATATATACAACATACAAATAACATTCTTTTCGCTCCTAATTCTTCTATTTAGAGATAGCTAAGCTAACTGCCTGGGACAGCCCGGTGGTGTATGTGATAAACGGCGCCGGTCCAAGCGGCAGGGCCGGGGATCAAATCCCATCCGGACAGTCCACAAATAGCAAAGGACTGACTTTCCAGCTACGTGGTAAAATAAGTCTGGTAAGCCAGAAATGGCCGGCATGACCGTAACGACGCCAAGAAGAAGCTAGCTGCCTCAAATAAGAGTAATTCGTATACTAATCATTATTCCCACGAACCATGGTATTCCAGATTCAACTAAGCGAATCGCGTTCACCTAACAAAACTGGGTTTTCCCTTATCCCTGAAAATCCTCTAAAAGGAGACAAGATCTAGTCACTACGTATAGAGCCCAAGATCTGGTCACCAATACCGAAGTATACCATCTTATAAATCAACGCCACCACCAATTGAATTATATCTGACCAATAATATAAGCATTTCGATTGTTGCCTCTTTATCAATTAATTCTTGATTGGATTGCAAGCTTACTAATGTTGCTTCCTCGTGAAGTCCAGAAAGAGTGCACATTCTAGTAAAGTGCACAATCTAATAAAAAAAAGTTTCATCGAAAAATTATTTCTGATCTTGATCACATCCGAATTTTACAAAAAAATCTTCCGTAATTCTAACTGTACACCAATGTTTTTTTTGTCAGAAACCTAACTGTTCAAATAGTAAGGCAGTTAGGCGAGACGATATTGGGTAGAGAGCCAAATATATTACTTTTTGAAAAGCATTGAGGGGATTTTGGTTATAGTACAATAAGAGTATATATGTATATGTAAACTGTAGTTTTATATTATGAACAAATACTTAGGTCAAAAAAAGTTTCGGAAATCTGGGCCGCACTTCAAATATTCTTTATGCTATCTGCCTAGACTAGAACTGGTATAACGTCACAATCACAGCATACTTAAATCTAGTACATGTCTTACATTTGAATTCGAATTTTCTTAGCGAGGAAATAATTATCGCGTAAGGTAAATTAATTTAAGCAATTTAAGCATTCTTTCACTCACCTGTGCTGGTTTGGCGGGATGTCCGAATCCTTCCTCGAAAGCAGAGTCTCGCTCACCCCCGTAAGATCGGCATCTTTTCAAACTTTCACTACGACTCACATATCCCATACTACTTCCTGCGTTATCGGCACCATTGGCTATTGCACACATTTTGATACTTTCACTCCCGTCGATCATACCACTATCACACACATCATACACTGGTGGCGGTGTATGTCGATGAGCAACCAATTCAGCAAGCGGTTTGGCTGCTGCAAATTCGGCACTATCTAAATCCAGTGCAACCACATCTCGTTCAACATCTGCACTCCATCGGAATGATTTCCGGTTCACTTTGCTGATGCACAGCAGCTTCTCCGCATCCAAGCTGTTACGGTAGACGTTTTTATCGCGGTCGAGGTTGCCTTCCACATCCATGCTCTTGCGAATCAGTGTCGTTCGCAACAGAGTGTCATTTTTCCGCCTCCGTCGAACGACACTACCGTTGGTTGCTTCTGTGATAATTTGAGAGTCTTCTAGGTTCATCGCAGGCGGAACGGTTACCGGTTGGGTAGCAATGTAAGACGGATCTTCTAAAGGCGATTCACTAGGGACAGAATCCACCGTGTAGCTTGACTTTCGTTTAAGAAAATTTGTTTCATAGCTGTTGAATTGATCGTAATCGATAAAGCTTAAATCGTCGTAACTGATCATGAAGTCCTCCTGGCGCAGATTTTGCAACGAAGTACTCCAATTTGACACGTTCGAGGATCGCCGTTCGGATCGGAAGCTAATTTTGCGTCTTATGGAAGCCAGAATGCTGTTTGAGCGCTCAAATCGGGGCACTGGAGGAGGTGTGATTTCCGGTGCGTTTGAGACGACTTCCGAGACCGCAGCAGGTATTGTTTCCTCGGTGCTCTCCGATCGTTCCAAGATTGCATCTTCGTGTAGGTTCTGCAGTGTAGATTCATTCTGGCTTCGTCGGTACGCTCGTTTTAACTGTATCGAGGACATGCTACGACTACGAACGAACTGAAAAGGTTGCGCTTCGGAAACTGGGGACACCACGTTGGTGGTGGACACGTTCTCGCGACTTCCGCTCAGCTTATTGTATAGACTGGAGAGCTTGCGCGTCAGAAAGAAACTGTTCGAACGTTCCATTTTCGGTCCGGCCGAGTGTTCCGAGACCGAGGCCAGGCCTCCAACGCCATTGTCAGCGTTTGATTCAGTTCGAATCGGCCCGTGTGCCTTGGAGTCTATCGTTTCCTTCCCAGTGACACGTGTCCGACGTGTCGATCCACTTCCACCAGCGGCTGCATTTTTGCTCGATGAAGTTTGTTTAACTTTTTTCGTACGTCCACCTCCACTAGCAGTGGTAATGAGGGCCGTCGGTTGACCCGGTGCACACGCAGCTGGTTGCGGTGCCGTTTGAGCCAAAGATGGCTTTACCGGACCCACGCTCGCACTTGCGCCCACTCCATGCCGAGCAGCCTTGGCGTCCTTGCCACGCTGGTTGCCCTGTTGATTACTTTTTTTTGCGCGATTCATCATATTTAACATAACTTGCCTCCTTTGCTGTCGTATGAATGACAATTTATTCTTTGAACACTTCGCACTACGCTATAAAAAAAAACTCGTTCGTCATAGAAACTTATACGCGTTAACTACTATAATACACAATCAATTCCAATCCAATTCGGTCACTCCCGACAACAACATACGGTCTTTTGCAACACTTATATCATGTCGAAAATTCAAACTTTCCTACATACACTGTTTGGCCATTATCTGGTTCGTCGTGAATGCGTTGGTCAGTTAAGGTGTAAAAACATGGAACTGTTATTACAGGAAAGTGGTATGGCTGTAGATCGGTGGATACCTCGAAAATTGTGCCCAGTTATTCGTATACGCACACAGGCTCGATGTTTTCATTTATGTTTTATTTTTTGGGTTTTCCTGTTCCGATAATCAACGCTCTGCGAAACACCGGACGCCCTTATCCCTTCGCTACTTTTATGGCACTTTACTGGGTACTAGTTGTCTCACTCAAACGCACGCCTTTTTTAGCGGTTTGTTTGTTTTACACCGCCACCGCGGTGTAAACAGTACAATTGTCAAACACAAACTGTGCACTGTCGAACACCAACACCACCACAGAAAGAGCTCTAGGTTGAAAAGATTGCTGGATAGTGACAGCAAGTGGCTCCGTTTGATAACCAATATCTTCCACCTCCGAAGACTTTGTTCCCAACGTTGGCTTTACACTGGCACCTGTACCGCGGTACACTCGAGTGAGAAACTTGACAGCGCGGCACTCGGTACATACACACATTCCACAGCATTCAACACGTTCCATGAGTGCGGTACAGTGGAAGAAGTGTTCGGGGAATAGTTTTTTCTACCTTATCAGTGTGACAACGTTTAGCACACTGTAGCGACACCCCAACGTACCACCTTCGGACGCAACCAGCGCGATAACAAAACCGAGACGCGTTCTCGTTGTGTAGCTTTCTGAGGTGTAAAGGTGTCACCAACAGCGCAACCAAGTCACCACGTCGCGTGCAGCCCGTCTGGACAACTTGCCGCACTGTTATAGCACTCGTACCATCATTGGCCAGACAGTGCAATTGTTCGGATCGCTGCATCACCAGCACCACCAGCGCGCGCTCTGGCCTTAGTCAGCAACCGGTTTGCCGGTGTGCGCGTTAACAGTGTGCGATCGTCGGTTGCAACACGCACATTGAAACAATTGTCTCTGCCGGAGACGCCGTGCCGCTAATTAATCAGCTGTTTACGCAGCGCTACGCACACACATTATCGATCATCGTCAGTTGATCGATCTTGCGCTCGCTGTGTAAACTATGTAAGCTGGTGTGCTACCTCGTGTAACGCAATGTCAGTTGGGCCCAACAGTTAGACAAGCGAAACCAATCATAGAACGATCGGTGTAGTTCGGTTTATTGCAACCACGCTATACATATCTACTCCCTGATACACGGATCTCATTGCAATACGCCCGTTTAGTGTCCAATCCAATGATTGGATTGATTCTCGCACAGATTTGTTGTTATTTTTGATTTCTTTTTCTCGTTGCAAAAAATAATCAACCCACAGTGGCACTGACGTTAAGCATCGAAACGGTCAATTTCACAGTTTACATTTACTACCGCGATGATGATGATGATGTAATACAAGCGAGCGCGACCGCTTGCTGGTGAATCAGACAACTGTGGCATTGGCGTTTTTGCGACCCTTTTTCGGTTTACTTTCGTTGACCAGCGTTGGGTTGTAGGTCAGCAAGATACTCTAGGCCAGCTCTTTTCCAAACAGTTTGAAAGCACACTGCGATCATACATAAGCGTTTGACATCATCAATGCGATTCTTAGCTTCATTAACAAACATAACTTTTCAATATACCGCTTCACAACTAGTGGTAAGGTAAAAACAATCACTCCAACAACTGAAAGCGACATCGATGAATGGTAGGTATAAAAAAAAGAAGCAGACATTTTCCAACGTATGATGTCATTGGGCAGTACTTCGTAAGGTACTTCAAAGGTGGGAGAACTAAACAACAAACAGAAGATTCACTATTGGTGTGCTAGTAAGTGTTGTTTAAACAACACCTGCTTTCAGGCAGTGGTTCGACCACGGTTTCAATCATTTGATAATTAACAGCTTGTATCTATCTTTACCTTTAACGGCAACTGTACTTTATTATTGATACGTACTTTTTATCAAATATTCAATGTGTTTCGTTTGCGAACGTCCCGTAAAAATTGTTAACACTTGTGCGTTAAAACTGACTATTTGTTTGTTTCTTAGCTATTTCGCTTTTGTAACATTTGTAACAATTTATTTTGCTTTAATATTATTTTAAAACTCTTAAGGGTTAAATGTTTTTTTTTTATTATTTACTATTTAAAATATCGTTTTACATATTGTTATCGTGTGAGGGCCCGGCAGTGTATGTGATAAACGGCAACGATTCCACACGACAGGATCGGATATCTAATCTCATACGGAAAAATCATCAAATCTTCACGTGATAAAATAAGTCTACTTAGTCAGAAATGGTCATTAACGGTCGTTAAGCCAAAAAGCGAGAGAGAATCGTATCATTGTAGAAAAATAACTAAGTTTTGAACTTTTGAGTTT
The DNA here is from genome assembly GCA_016170035.1 of Anopheles funestus-like sensu Spillings et al. (2009). Lineage (NCBI taxonomy): Eukaryota > Metazoa > Arthropoda > Insecta > Diptera > Culicidae > Anopheles > Anopheles funestus-like sensu Spillings et al. (2009). The sequence continues at coordinate 183,918 of STHE01000009.1, read as the reverse complement.
TGCAAGCATCAATCTAAAATAATATATAAATTTGTCTAATTTTCCAAACGACCACCATTTTCATGCCACCTACTAGTAGACCAACCTATCAGTGGTCAAAGTATACTAGTTTTCTACATACTGCGAAAATGTGATAGTTCTTTCACTTTATTTGCGGCCGCTATGGCCAGAGTGAAGAGTGAAGGAACGTTGATTTGTACATTATTCAAATCGCCCAATGCTTCCGGGTCAACAGCAAAATCTACCATCATGGCACACTTCTTGTAGGCCGGATACGATCGCGGAAACTTTTACAAGAACTTGGCATGTGTAGAGATCGTAGAATCTATCGTTTGGAGGCCTGGTTCGGCTCATCCGATCGTGTTAAGCGACTGGAGGAATCAACAAAAGATCATAAGGACTACTAATTTCAATATGAGCAGCACCTTGGTATGATGGACATATGTTTGGCAAGGTTGCCTTGCGTTGGGTCAAAAGAAACGGTGTAATCAACCAAACGGTCAAAAAATATTTGTCCAAAATAGATAATCAGTTACCCAAACCGACCGTGTAGGAATATCAATTGAAGCGGTTGGTGGTGTCCAAGCATGTTTACCTTTTCAACTTGTTCGATATCAACCCGATCTAAATGTTCTGAACCAATTTGAAAGAGGAGAATACATTCAAATAATTTTGTGACCAAAACGTTGGATTATTTAATCAAAACGGCAACTAGGGAACTGGATCAAATGCTTACACCATTTTTTTACACCTTTAAAGTTTTGGCTAACAGACGGAAGGGGTACGATATTTTACACCACGATCCACAAAATATTTTTGACTAAGAGATTATCTATTCAGTTATACAGTTATGTAGGGAAAAGTGATCGGTACAAGGCTACTTACCTAACTATATCAGCCAGCAACAGTACGGCTTTATTGAGTTCACTGTTAGATATATCCGTAATATGGATGAAAGAGTGAAAATGGATTTAATAGAGCGATAGTTCTGAGGTAAATTTGTATATATCGATCATAACATTTTGTTGGCAAAGATCCAGTGATATGCGAACTTAGTGAGAATGCATGAGTAAATTAAATCTTTCTTATGAGTTAGATTATTGCGATCGCCATAAAGAGTTATTAAAATTCCTTTACAATGCATCCCATAATGTAATCTACCCAATTTAAACAACGAATAAAAAACTATCCCTGAAGTGTCATTACACTAATGAAAGAGTGATACTATTCATACTATTCATTCAGAAATAATGATACCCGAAGATTGATATAACTCATGAAAGAATCATTTGACTCTTGAAAGAGTCATGAGTCATGATTCTTCGTGGCGACCTTTGATTCAGCAATGATCGAGTCATTCCACTCTTGAGTAAAATTTCTCTTCAAAGTGTTTTTCTGTTAAATTGTCTTTGTTTCATTTGGCTCGTGATATCAATCTTTCGCGAGCGAGGCTAATCGCTTCGCATTTCACATGTCAAAGAACATTCTTTTGTGAAGCACGGAGATAATACACTGGAACAAGAAATTCATAAAATCATTCAAATAAATAGCGAATATAAACGTGACATAGGAAAGAAATGAGATAGTGAATCGACGTCTTGTGATTAGAATCTTGGCATCTTTTACCCTGTAAACAAGAAGGGAGATAACCTAGGGCCCAGCAATTACAGCGACACTGAATATCGCTAACAACATATTTTCCCTATTACTATAACATCCCACATTCCCATTGCAAGAAGAGATTGTTCGAAACTGTCTGAGAGAATTTCGAAACGGGAACCACCAGGGATCTGTAGCAACCAGCTTGGTTGGATTGAATACTCTGTAAGCGAGTACTGAAGGAGCCGATAGAATAACGAATGTGAATTAGACTCGCCAGANCTACCTATGTTTACGGGTCGGCCCGAACCCGCTGCACCCACGGGTCGGAATCGATTCCGATTTTGTTGCACCCGACTCCGGGTCGAGCCATGAAATGAATCGTATGTCCCATCACTACTACCGACGAGAAAATGTCCTGGAGTGAGAACCTCGAGATCGCAAGGATCATCTGACATTGGCACTAAGGGTCGTGAGTTTAAACAGGCTTCTATCTGTGTTAATAATGTAACCATGTTTTCGTACGATATGCTGGTTGTTCCGATGGTTCGCAGTAGATGATGCTTTGCTGACTTGACAGCAGCTTCCCAGAGTCCTCCGAAGTGAGGAGCCCGAGGTGGTATAAAACGCCATACCATTCCGTTTTCTGCACACCAATCGAAGATAACCTTACGTTCTTCCTCATTCTGCTTCAGCATTTTGTAGACACGATGCAGCTCATTTGCTGCTTCTTTAAACGTTGTGGCGTTGTCGGAATGCAACTCCTTTACCATTCCTCTGCGTGCCACGAAGCGACGAAGTGCGGATAAAAAGGCCGTGGTTGTTAAGTCGCTTACCAATTCGATGAGTATGGCTCGGGTTGAAAAACATACAAAAATAGCAATGTATGCCTTGCTTGGACTACGATTCCGAACGCTTGACTTAATGAATAATGGCCCGCAATAATCTACGCCACAAACCGAAAACGCTCTGGTTGGTGTTACTCTTGACTCTGGCAGATCAGTAACACTTTGTTGAATCAGTGTCGGTTTGGTCTTGAAGCATTGCAGACAGCGATGGTAGATTGATTTTACTAGGTTTCTTCCTCCAATTATCCAAAACCTTTGTCGGAGCGTTGCTAACAAGAGTTGAGGTCCAGCATGCAATAATCGTAGATGATATGCTGTTGCTAAGAGAACTGCCAAGGGATGAGAAGCAGTCAGGACAATTGGATGTTTGGAGTACGTTGACGCTGTCATGTTTCCAAGCCGACCACCAATCCGAAGCACCCTTGTGTCGTCCAAATACGGTTTCAACCACTTTAGCTTTGACGTCGGAGATACTTGTCGTCCAGCTCTTAAATCCTTGATGTCTCCGCTGAGCATATCCTGCTCAGTGACCGTTAGCCAAAACACACTCGCAAACCTGTGCATATGGTTTTCAAGGAAGAACAACCCATTCATAACGCTGGGGCCTCGGCTGTGCATATTATTCCTTGGAAATTGTTAGTTGTGGGTTTCAAGGGGCCCCTGGCAGGTCAACAAATTCACAACCTCGTCACCGCCGAACCTGTTATCCATACGATTCTTTGGAAAACGTTCGTTCGTGGTTTTAAAGGGGTCTCTGGTGTTCGATAAGTAGTTGATGAGCGGGGGGGGGGTGCTTCTGCTCGGGTTCCGTTACGTATGAAATGTTCAAGGATTGAAATGTCTTTCGGGGCCCCTCCAAACGACGGGGCCCTAGGCGGCCGCCTACTCCGCCCACCGTTAGATCCGCTACTGGGTACCCGAAGATTGATATAACTCATGAAAGAATCATTTGACTCTTGAAAGAGTCATGAGTCATGATGCTTCGTAGCGACCATTGACTCAGCAATGATCGAGTCGTTTCAGTCTCGAGTAAAATATCTCTTCAAAGTGTCTTTCTGTTAAATTGTCTTTGTTTCATTTGGCTCGTGACATCAATCTTTCACGAGCGAGGCTAATCGCTTCATATTTCACATATTAAAGAACATTCTTTTGTGAAGCACGGAGATAATACACTAGAACATGAAATTCATAAAATCATTCAAATAAATAGCGAATATAAACGTGACATAGGAAAGAAATGAGATAGTGAATCGACGTCTTGTGATTAGAATCTTGGCATCTTTTACCCTGTATACAAGAAGGGAGATAACCTAGGGCCCAGCAATTACAGTGACACTGAATATCGCTAACAACATATTTTCCCTATTACTATAACATCCCACATTCCCATTGCAAGAAGAGATTGTTCGAAACTGTCTGAGAGAATTTCGAAACGGGAACCACCAGGGATCTGTAGCAACCAGCTTGGTTGGATTGAATACTCTGTAAGCGAGTACTGAAGGAGCCGATAGAATAACGAATGTGAATTAGACTCGCCAGACTTCATTGTACCAACAGGTTAGAGAGACGACGACAGTAGAGACTATCCACTCCGTAAAATCTAGTAAGGTCGTCCACCAGGACATGGGACACAAGGTACATGAAAATGGAAATAAAGTGATGCTGCTGCTACGCCTGATAGAAAGGTGCGTATATGCGGTGCGGTGTATGTGATAAAAAGCGTCGGTTCAACACGACAGGACCGGGTATTAAATCCCATCCAGACCGTCTCCCCATAGCAAACACTCACTATCGTGCTGTGTGTTAAAAATAAGTCTAATAAGCCATAAATCGCCAGCAAAGGTCCTTATAGGTCGTAAAGCCAAGAAGAAGAATTATGTACAAAGTTACAATAATGGAGCAACATTAAAAAAATATAAACTGAATGAATTTTGCAAAACGAATTGGTCATAATTTACGTCATCATTAGATTGGTCATGATAGTAAGTCATACGACCTGGCCGTCCTAATTGAAATAAAAAAAAAAGATTGGGCATAAAATACGCCTAACTTTCCCTTCTAAAATTTAGCTTTATCATACTTAATTCCTCTTCAAAGCTACTTAGTTACGGTGGATAACCGGGTTGTCTATGACGTGACTAATGCTTAAAGACAAACATTTGGTGGATTGGGTAGAGGCGCGATGAGAATTCTGAACAAAAGTTAATTATGGAGCTTTAAGCTCTAAAAAGCTTCTTAATGAACCGTCCTCGTGATCCACACCAATACACGCATACGACAAAACCTAAAGCCGCCTGTAAATGACAGCAACTTTCAACTGTAAGCAATTATTCAGTTATGTACAACTTATCCTACCAGGTCTAGAGACAAAATAGAAAAATAACGTTTTTTAGTTCAATTAAAATTCCTCTTAACCAAGCTGTACTGTTAATTAGCTTGTGAAAATGCCCAATAACGGAATGTTACATCTATACAAAAACGCATTTATACTGTTTTATTTTATTCATTACCACGTGAAACAAATGCTTGTTTTTTATTATTGTAATTTAAGATGGTAATCTACATGTTGAATCAATCTAAATATTTACCATCGCTTGTTAAGACTTTTTCCACATTTCCTCCCCCGCAGGGACTGATTATTCCGCTACGTGATAAAAATAAGTCTAGTAAGCCAGAAATGGCCGGCCTAACCTTAGAAGTCGTTGAAGCCAATTAGAAAGAGATAGTTACAAAACCAGCGTAAAGGATCTGAAACTCAAAAAATTGTAATACATAACCGTTGTAAGACCCAGATGTAAAGATGCAATAGCTTCAGTATGTAATTAATCAAAATCATTAACCAGGATCGATCACGAATTTGAATTTTAAGCATGTATGTTGCGTGACTTATGTAACATGACCGTTGAGTGTCCCCCGTGTCTCCACACTTGTTAGCCCTCAACGCGTTTAACGATCATGATTTGTTTAAGGGGAAGCAAATCCGCGTTAGTACACCAAATGATGGGAAAGTGTGAGTAAGGCTGATGATCAATAGTGTATATCGCTTAAATACATCACATCCTTTCTTAGTTCCGAGATAATCTCAATCAATTAAATATTCTTTCACCACAACAACGCGTTAACAAAGACAAAAACTTCTATGTATGTTAGGAGTTTCATTATTTCGGTTCTTCAAGGCAGTGTCGAGTTTAACGGCAAGCGGACTAAGCGGTCACGTGCTCGCAAGTGTATACATTCAGAATTATTTTCTCAGCCTAAGCATTCGGTAGGGGCTCCTTGCTTTCCCACTTAGGGCCCCAAACACCCGCTGAGAGCCTCCAGAAGTGTAAATCCGCCACTGCTTGAGGGGCCTTTTTGCTTTAATCTAATGATAATTTTATCCGCCTAAAAGTATGCATTTCTATGTTTAACTATAATGTTTAATGACTCTCCTACTCTCAGTGACGAATAGTTCACTCGACACCGAATAGAAAAAGAAATTTACCCATCGGGCAATGGAAATATAGATTTCCATTTATAGATAGATTTCCACCGATAACGTTGTCGTATTACAACCTCTTCGTGACCAACGACGTCATGTGACACCACCAGACTCCATTCGACATCAAACACGTCTGGCGGAGTACAGTTCTACAACGCCCGCAACCAACATTGCTGAGAATTCCATAACCCACAGTTCCCCAACGTCAGCAGTAACTGCCGAATTAAAAATGAACTAAGAAATAATTAAAAATGAACTTAGAATTAAGAATTCTGTTTGTTTCGTACAATCCATCGATAAGCAATTTATAATTATATTATAAGTATGATTGATTTATTGTTATAATTATATAATCAATGTATTATATATTAATACATGTATTATAGATATTAAAATGTGGAAACTTTTTTTTATTGCGTGAATCGTAATCGTACATACATTGTTGCTTGTCCTTTGCAGTGATCACAATTTTTGTAAATTTCACCAACATGGACGGAAATGTGTGGAACTATCCATTATATGCAGTAGACATAGAACAATGTATGAACATACATATATCAATCGAATTTACCACGCAGTCGTATCATGGTATTTAATTATTTGATAATCAGTTATTCATATTTATTAAACTGATAACAATGCTAAGGTTATTCAAACTACAGAATTTTCATGTTTCTTTGTTTATTTCTGTTTCATTGCGCTGTAGTTCCCGGTGGACAAATATAATCAGTGGAAGCTACGCACTTCGAGACGGTACGACTGAATACGGTTGTTCCGACGCATGTGCGCTCCACTGGATTAAGCTTGTCGCAAATGATGTACTTCTTGCATGAGCTCAACACCGGATAAAACGTAGTCGGTAAAGCTGTTGCCGGATCAACAGTGAGGCACGGATTCTCCACACAAGTGCTCGCTCCTGCTAATACGCAGTCTCCGTAAGCCGCATCAAACAGTGTGCCTGCAGCACACGTTACGTTAAATGCTGTTTCGCCCACGCACAACGTGTAGCTGGTACACACATTTGGAATTGTGATTGCCTTTAGCCCGGCATTTCCAGTGCAAGGGCCAATAGTGCACGGGACATTTGCTGGAATGTCACACACCGTTCTGGTAGAATCGAAGTATTTTTGATCCGGACATGTCTGTAAGGTAGCTACACCCTGATAACAGGTATAGTATTGACTGCAATTCAACGGATATGCATGATAGGAAGTTACTGTGGTATCGCAAACCGGTGGTGTTTGGGCAGCGCATGCACCAAGTAACGACATAAGCAGCAAAATACACACAGGGTCTTAAGAAACACAAGTAACATTAATATAAATCTAGGAATTACACTTTATCTTACGCTTACTTACTCATCTTCTTCGTGTTGCTTCCACTGAACAGGAAAAAATGGCCACTTCCACTCTCAGAAAATGAAGAATAAAACCGTTCTCAGCGAAAACGCTTATCCCTACCGAAGCAAGTATCAAGATGGAGGTTTTATTCCACAGAGAATGGCTTATATAGTTTCAATTTGCATGTTTCACAATTTCTACCCCAAAAATGTAAACACGTTTCACACATGCAAGGCTAGATAAAACTGTTTTATTTTACTTCGCAGTTGTTTGGCAGCGACGGTATCTTTATTTGCTTTGTTTTCACGTATATCGGATAGACTCAAGATAGACTCAGGCTTCTACCAAACGTCCACTTCTAGTTCATTCATGACAGTTGCAGTCTCCTCCTAGGTTTTTTATGATTATGAGAATTTCAGAGTTAATGTCTGCTGTTCAACGTTATTATATACTTAATACTTACAATGCAATCTTCGGCTTCTACACAATGCAACAACGTCGGATCAAAGAAGAGGTTTGGTGCACAATTTCTTATAATCGGCTCACCCTGCAAACAAATTAGATACTGCTGACAGTTTGCTGGATTTGGGTAAATCTCTAATTCTACTGGTGGGTCCGGTGGTGGCTGTACACAGGGATTGACCACACAGTCTGTCTCATTCTTCAGATTGCACTCTTGCAGTTCTGCGTCGAAATATAAATTATCGTCGCAAACGCCTTCGAAAGCCACTCCACCAATGCAAATTGTGAATCGATCACACACATCGGGTATGGGCAAATATACAATGCCATCAGGAGGACAGTTGTTAACTACGCAATTTGCTTTTTCGGGAATATCGCACCAGTTGTTCTTTGGATCAAAGAACTTGCCATCAGGACAAGTCTGTTCGTATCCTTTGCCGCCATAACAGGAGAAATACTTCGTGCAATCGGTAGGGTGAGGCAGGAATGGTTCAGTAACTCCCGGCTCCGCACAGGGATCCACAGTTGTTTGTGCTGTGGCACAACCGATTATGGCCATAAGGCCAAAAACCCCTATTACACTTAATTCTGAGAAATGTTTACAATGAGTTAGTATGAACTTACTTTCGTCGTTTTTCTCCAAATGTAGTGCGGATTAAAATACTTACTTGTTGCGCTTGTCATCTTAATCTCGCGATTGGTGGATCAAAACAATGCCTTAGAGTTTATTTTGAAGGTGTTTTATATGCTTCGGATCGTACAGTAGCTATCTTATCGATTTCACATCAGTCTGAGATTGCTGGTAATTTTACCTCGTTGGCATGCGAATCTTGTCTGAACTCCAAGCTTGCTATCACAAACGGTCATTTCTTCGATGATCCATTGTTGCAGCAGTGAAGGTCTTGTAATTGTTCAAATTCGTGCAAACTCAAGTCCTAGCGCATGTACAACTACAAGGGATGTCAAATGCTTCACGAACAAAATTGTACATTTAATTTCCGATTTTGTTGAAAAATATGAATAATCATTAAGGATCTGAGTGCATACAATTATATCGTGGAATACAGTATTTAGCAGAGGAATATAAGATTGCATGAAGAGGATACGATTTTTAAATGTAAATCTTCTACATTTTCTGTAACACAGCCTGGCTTATTTGTTTATTTTGTTAATTACATGACGCTCTTAAAACAAATAATGATTTCCGACTTTACAATCTGAGAGTAATAATCAAACAAATCTTTATTAATTTATTATTTGGGATTCAATAGGCCGAAAATTTATCTTTCGATACCTCACTTTCACTTTCATGGTTCTTCTTCATCATAATTGCTGCTGTAATGACAATGACTCGTAACATATAGTCATTTCCCGTGTTATGCGATGATCGAGTTACGCGAATTAGAGACACGCTAATTAAAAAAAATGACAGTTCATGAAGTTTTCGTATGAAAAATTCATTTTTTGTCCGTAAACTGTTAAATATTTTTTTTGTTATGTTATATATTTTTTTTCCTCAATTAGAACGGCCTGGCCGTATCAAGACTTATTTTACCACGTAGCCGGATAGTCAGTCCTTGCTACGGGGGGACGGTCCGGATGGGATTTGAACCCGGTCCTGCCGTGTGGACGGGCGCCGTCTATCATATGCACCACCGGATTAATATTATTATTATAAATATTAGTTTATCCTACCTATATTAGTTTATAAATTGTTGTAAAATATTTAAAAATATTAGTTTTTGTCTGTACTTCATAAAATGAAAAAAGTAAATAATCCTTTGAAACGAAGTATAAATAACGCGTGGAGCGATATTCAACGAATGCGGGAATTTTTTGAGACTCGGGAAATTACTGTAAGTCACATAGGAATATAACACCTTTATTAACGATTACTAAATTTCTAAGTAAAATTTAAATTGCCTTCTCAAATAGATAATTTTACATAGGTAAGTTAGTTTAAAACACCTATCTTCTTCTTCTTGGCTTAACGACCTTACAGGTCACGCCGGCCATTTCTGGCTTACTAGACTTATTTTTACCACGTAGCCGGATAGTCAGTCCTTGCTACGGGGGAACCGGTCCGGGTAGGATTTGAACCCGGTCCGGCCGTGTGGACCGGCCCCGTTTATCATATGCACCACCGGACCGCCCCTAAAAAAAACACCTATATAATAACACCTATATAAAAACACCTATATAATATTTAAATAAAAATTTATCAATCCAACCATGCCGTCATTCTTTAAAAGAACAATGTTTTTGCAAACCCCTTGTAAGCAACTTCGTATCCTATTAGTTTGACAATCCTGCATTTAACCGTCGAGTAATCAGACGCGTGTGAATGACGCCAATACCAAAATAAAGCTGATCTATTAAGATATCAAATCGCTAAGAATAGTCATGTCGCGTTATAACAACACCGTATACGCATTGCACGGTGCCATTCATCACAATATTTTATTTGGAAATGTGTATTTTGACCGGCTGTAGAGGCAGCATTCCATTCATATTGATTGTAGTTATCAGCAGATCCAAACAAGAAAAAAAACCCGTGTTGAAAACAGTAACATGAAACAATCACAATGACTTTGTTTCGAAAGCAAAAGTGTCAAGTGAACATATTGAAAGGATAGTTACTTATAGAACGCTACAATAAAGCATTGCATTGTGTTAAACGTATTATTGTAAATAACTAAAAATTTTAAAACAAAACATCTGTTTAGTTCAAATTTGGTTTTAACTGTTTTGTTGTTTAGATATTAACAAATTTTAAGACAATAAAAAACAGTTTTGTCACTTGCATTTTGACGAGACTTGACTCATTGTCCCATGTCTACTGGCCACTGTTTCTCTATCACAGAAAACCGCACAAAACTCATGATGTTCATTAAGATATGAAAAACATCTGCAACAACAAGTGCCCCAAACATGAGTTACGTTTCAACGAGTATCGTTCAATCGTCTGAACGTATAAATATACCTCCCTTGTAGTAGATGAGAAAGTTGGACGTTGTGTGTTAGTTAGTCATCAAATACGACATTCAGTAGTAAACTTCTTTCCGGTGTAGCCGCAAAAATGCAAGGTACGCTATGATTCAAAGCCAACATTTTAGTGCTTTTTATACAATTTTTTAACCAACACTACAATGTTTCCCACATGCATTATTACCATTTTCTGATAGCCTTCGGCTTCGCCCTAATTGGGCTATTGGTTGGTTCGACATCCGCGAGATTCATATCGGATAATGTAAGTGGTAATTGATGGATGCATAGAATCCAATTCCTAACTATTGCATCCCCATTCTTCCAGATTTGCCTAGCAATGCCAAATGGACAAAAGTTACCTGTCACTGGCGACTGTGCTTCATACATCGTATGCGAATATAATGTGCAGAAAATTCAACATTGCTCCTTCGGCACACTATTTGACCCGTACTCTATGGTGTGCAACTGGGCCTCATTCGTCAAATGTGGACAAACACCTTCACTACCGCCAATCCTTATAGCCCCATCATCCACATCACTTTCCATTCCGACTGCTCCAACGCCCAGCCCTACGACATCCTTCAGACCGCCTACTAGTTTCCCCACTATACCAACGGCTCCCACACCTATCCGTACGACAACTTTCGAACCACCTACCGGATTTCCCAATGTGCCTACAGCACCTACGCCACCACCGACTCAAAGCACCACGACAACCCAAAAACCATACCAACCACCTTACATACCCACCGCTCCTACAGCACTACCCACAGCATGGCCTCCAGTGATAGTAACTTCCATCCCGACTATTCGGCCAACAACTGCACCGCGTCCAGTTATAACAACCTCACCATCCTTCTACCCACCCAAGAACCCATACCCTTTCTGCACGCCGGAAGAGTTCAGCTTCACCGCACATCCGTCCGCCTGCGAAAGCTACTACATATGCGCTTACGGTAAGCTGATCCTGCATAGCTGTGGCCATGGCGTTTACTGGAACACGGCCACAAACCAATGTGACTTTCCGGAAAACACCGACTGCACGAACCTGCCGAATCCGGCTGCACCGGAAACATTCACACCATCCGCTGAAACGACGACAATATCAAGTACTCCCGGTAAGGCTTATCAAACGGAAACGCCTTTAAACAACACTTCTTTAACCAGTTATCTTACTTACCAGATTGTTACGGTAGTAACATTTTTTACCCTAACTACAACGACTGCAGCCAGTACTATATATGTATTGGACTTCAACCAATCCTGATGAGCTGCCCGACCAATTACCTTTGGAACAGCAAAACGGCCCAGTGCGATCTACCCACTAAAGCAGTCTGTGCAAAGAAATAATAAATCGAATGCATAAATCTAATTATTTGTTTCACGCATGAAAAAATAAAATTAAGAAAATACAATTGATACGGCCGCTTACCGTGTCATGTGTTTGATGTGTTTCGTACTTTCTCAGTGTGATCTTGTCGAGAGAAATTAATGAATACTTCGAAGTAACCAGCTAAGATTCAGTATCCGATTATGAAATGATCGGCTGTTTATTTATATTGTGTTTATACCCACTATAACTATTACGAATTAAGACAACCATTACGTAAGTTGATTATTTTAATTTACTCCTAAACTGCCCTAACATAACTGGAATAGTATTACCCTAGTTTAATTTCAATGTTGCAATAATAATATCACTGAATATCGCTTTGGTACAGCACATTGTACATTAATATTTGCACAACGCATATAATCAGTAAACTAATTATCTTCTTCCTTGGCTTAGTCAGTCAGTCCTTGCTATGTGGTGACACAGTCCGAATGGGATTTGATACCCGGTCCGGTCGTGTGGAACTGGCGCCATTTAACACATACACTGGCCCGGTGGCCCCTAAACCAATTATTACGAAGTGCGATTCTACAAATTACACTATTGCCCTTAATTTTTTTACTAAAACAAAATCAAAATATTTCGCTTCTTTAGCAAAGTCAACAATGAAAATAAACATGATTTTTTCACTATCTTAATACTTCCGTCAATTTTTATTCCTGTTCGTAATTCGTAGCTCTATATATTGGGAACACTTAAGCAGGTATGGCCGCACAGTAAACAGTTAACTTAAAGTTGCACTAGTAAGAATTTATTAGCTTTCAGTATTAGAAAAGCATAATAACTGTCATTTATATTTTAAAATTATTTCATCAATTATTATGATAAACCTAGTTTTACTATTATTGAGTCTTTTTGGTAGTTCATTATCGACAACTTTGCTCTGCATAACTTGTTAACTAACCTTGGTTTTCCTATTAGCTAGCTAGTAGCGGTTCCTGGACAACACTGTCAAAATGGTAAAATAATACTGATCAGTTTTGTCTAATCAACAATCGATACAATGCTATAATCGTAAGCCATTTCGAAATCATAACACACTGTAACGAGTATCAAATTGGAAAAACGCCGCTGTTTGAAACGATGCCGAGGTTATAGTATGATTTGGCATTCTACATTTACAACTTCCTTCCTGAATTATCTCCACATCGCTGCTTTACCCACACGGAACATCCATAATAAAACTGATCAGTTTGTCGGAAGTGCCATCAATTTGCTTCGGTTGATAACAGATAGCTCAATTCAAGCGACCGCCAACGTGTACATTGCTGATCCGTTACATGTTTCCTATATAAACGATAAAAGGTACTTCACTGTATGAATTATAGCGGAGTGCTGGAAAATGAAAGGTAAGAAAGTGATGATGTAAACAAGTGTTCTTAGTTCTATAGTTAAAACAGACTGCCATCGGTTAAATGAAACTTTGTACTTATCATGCTTCAGCTCCAGTGGCGACTATACTAGGATGCCTGCTGCTAGTGGGCTCGATCCAGGCTTACAACGAAATCTGTATCGGTGTACCTAACCTTACTTACGTGAGGAGCCCTCAAGCATGCTACCTTTACTACGCCTGTATAGACGGTCAGGCATATGGATACACATGTCCCGATGATCTTTGGTTCTCTATGGAGTTGCAACGTTGCGTGCCTCAGGATGAGGCAGACTGCGACATCGAACCAGCACCGGAGCTCCCGGAAGCACCACCGAGGCCTCCGTCACCAGAATGCGAAGATGTGCCTGATTTTACCTATCTCGCGAGCACCACATCCTGTCAGTTTTATTACCAATGCATCGATAATATCGCCTTCCGGCTATCGTGTCCTCGTGGATACTGGTTCAGCATTGAGCTCGGCCGTTGCGGTAATCGGTTTGAAGTTGAGTGTGACATAGATGAACCGACGCTAACACCAACGCTCCCCACTCCTGGTCCTTCAGAACCAAATCTTTGTTTTGGTCGTCCCAACTTTTCGTACGTACAGCATCCACAATTTTGTCAGTTATTCTACTACTGCCTGAATGGTACACCCTTCCCCATGATCTGCCGGAACGGATTCTTCTTCGAAGAAAACATTCAGGATTGCATTCCGGAGGAAGAGGCACAGTGTAGTAATCCAGGATTACCGGGATCAACTCCAGGGCCAACACCAGGAATTTGCAACAATGTAGAAGACGGTGTGATGGTTATCAATCCGCAGTTCTGCAATCAGTATTATGTCTGTGTGGAAGGCACTGCGTATCCGACACTTTGTCCCGACGGTACATGGTTCGACGACGAGCAGCAATCCTGTGGTAATCCTATTGATGTTTTCTGCCCAAATGGTCCACCAACCACACCGACTCCGAACGTGTGCGTCGGCATTGACGACGGTGAGTATGTACCCAGCCCACAACGCTGCGAAGCATATTACGTTTGCGCCGATGGTATCGGATATATTCTGTACTGCTCACCCGGACTATGGTTCGATCAAACCACTCGCGAGTGCATCTCACCTGCCGATGCTATATGCAACGTTCCCACACCGCCTACTCCACCTCCAACACCAACTATACCGCCTACTGTACCGCCTACCGGACCACCAGAACAGGGTAACCAGCAGTGTATTGGACTCCCCAATGGTACCTATGTACCTAGCCTAGACGACTGCAGCCGTTTCTATATCTGCTTCAATGAGGGTGCATATCCGAGCAATTGCCTCGGTGGCTTGTACTTCAACCCGGAAACGATGCTTTGCGATTTGCCGGAGAATGTGCTGTGTAATGTTAGCCGTCAAAAATTAGACGCCTAGTAATCGGCACTTACAAACTCAACAATTCTGTCTTATGAAAGTTCCAATAAATTTTGCTCTCAGTTTATCACCCGACATATAGAAACCTGACCAATTCTTATCTGAGCGCTTCCTTTGGTGGTTTATTGACTTCCGAGGACACATAAGGTGTATAAAACAGGCTTCCATTGAAGGTGAATCTGTTCAGTGTATTTTAAGTTTACTGCGATGTGGTCGTTATTTCTAGTTGCCCTACAGCTTTTCTTAGTATCACAGAAGTCCACTTTGGCTGATGATGACCGTTGTCAGAATGTTCCAAACCTAAGCTACATTCCTAGTCCAAACGCTTGCTACCTATACTACAACTGTATCGATGGTAACGCATATCCACAAATCTGCCCGCAGGATGAATGGTTTTCTATGCAGCAGCAGCAGTGCGTACCGAAAGAGCAATCGGAATGCGATCTAGCCGAACCTCCCGCACTGCCAGAAGCGCCAGCTCCAGAACCATCACCTTTATGTGACGATATACCAAACTTCCGTTACGTGGCCAACGTTGACTCTTGCCAGTGGTATTATCAGTGTATCGATCGGATCGCATATCTTGTATCCTGTCCGTTGTTTTACTGGTTCGACGAAACACTTCAGCGCTGTGGAACGCAATTTGATGTGGAATGTGATCATGTGCAAACAAGCACCACACCGGTTGCAACACCTCCTACTGTGGATCCTCTTGATATATGCTATGGCCAACCAGACACCACTTTAATCCCTAGTAATACGCTATGTGACCGATATTACTCCTGCTATCAGAATGTAGCTTACCCGAACAATTGTCCAAATGGATTGTGGTTTAATCCAGAAACAGGCGAGTGTGACGATCCAGAAAATGTGGAATGTGCCGCTAATACAATATCACCTGAATGAGTGTTACCCTGCAAACGAACTTATCATCCAGCACTTTCCTCAACTTTGGGCACCGAAACAAGTTGCAATCTTGTTGTTATTCACGTCACTTATGTGAGTGTCTGTCTGTACCGTTATACACGTTCCTGTACCAAGCTTCAAACGATTGTTTGATTATGATTTTATCTTATACGTCAACATGTGAACCAGATTAGCCAAAAAATCCGAGTTTCAGGAAACAATTAAACCGTCTCGTCTGAGTTGTTTTCGTGTTATCACTGGTCAATAAAAAAACTCTGATAACGACCTAACCACCAACACGACATTTGGCCGTGACGTCATGTGTTCTTGCTTACAATTCTTATTAATATTCGAAAAAATACATGAACAATCAAAGATTTTAATTGTTTACAATGTAGTATTGTCTAATAAATGTAGCAAGCTATTATTGTAAACATTAAAGTTTTTGACAATTCCAATATTCCAAAATTAGCTTTTCTTCTGGGAAGGTGAAAGGTGATATTTTTTTTCACCATTTACACATTAACTTCTATGTACATATATCTAATCGAATAGCATTGCTGCAGTAGCAGCAGTGGATTAATTTCTTGTGATTCGTTATACTTTGTACCGTTATGCCTCTCTAGGGCCATATATCACTATGCCTAATCTAGTGCTGATAAATACATTACGCCGACATGATCGACCAACGATTTTCGCACAACTTTTCTTATATAGGGCCATGGTTTAAAGGTATCTCACATTAATTTCAGGGTTATACTGTACCAGACATACAGCGAGTGAAAATGAACAAATTTTGGACCATTTTTGCCGTTACGCTATGCTGTCTAGTTGGCAGCTCAATACAATCTTCGTCGTCGTCGTCGTCATCGTCAAGTGAATCCAACGAAAACGGACGACCCCCATGGGTATCCACTGGGCGCCCACCATGGGTATCAACTGGACGACCCCCGATCAATCGCAACCGATGTGATAGCGTACCAGAAGGAAGCCTCTTCCCTGCCCCGAACTGTGCCAACTTCATTACCTGTGAAGGTGGTAGCGAACGCGAGGTAGCCTGTGTTCCTGAGGGTACACTCTTCGATCACGAACGTCTTGTGTGTGATCATCCTGAGTTTGTGACGTGCTACAGCCAGGAAAATCGATGCACTGGCCGACAAAATGGTACTCTCATTCCGGCGGAATCCTGCTCCAACTTTATCATCTGCATGAATGAGATTGAAAACGAGGAGGTAACCTGTGCTCCAGCTGGAACTCTGTTTGATCATCAGCGTGAAGTTTGTGACTATCCGGAAAATGTGTTATGCTGGGAAAGTGACATGTGTGCTGGTCGTCCAGATGGCTCTCTTGCCCCTTCACGGAACTGCAGCAACTTCTTCATTTGCGAGGATGGTGCTATATTTGAAGAAATAACATGCCAACCGCAAGGAACGCATTTTGACTGGGAGCGAGAAGTGTGCGACATTCCGGAAAACGTGAAATGTTGGGAATCAGGATCGAATGGCAACAGTACGGATCGACCTCCTACATCTTCCGTTGCACCAACCCGTCCTCCACTAGATGTTAACGTGCCTAACGACATATGTCGGGGAGTTACGGTAGGAATGATTGCACATCCAACGGACTGCACGCAATATGTGATTTGCGTCTTAGGACAGCCTACCATTCAACGATGTCCCGATAATTTCATCTTTATCTCAGAGCTTGCCACGTGTGGTTTTGGTGATCCGAATACCTGTGTTGCTAGCCGAACATGGGTAGAGGTTTACCAGAGAGTCGTTTCATATGTCCATTAGAATTATTGTGAACGCAGCTAATATCTTTGAATATTATCATTGTCGTGATAATGTTTACTTCTGATCAATTACGGATATTTAGAAAATAAATTAAGAACATCTGTTATCCTGAATGCGCGTAGATAGTTGTATTCATTTATTGAATAATATTGACTATATAACAACATAAGAACTTCATAATCAATAAATACAATGGATTTAAATATTAAAATATTGAAATGAATGTAATCGTTTCCCATGCTGTTGCGTGTTGTATTAAACGTGCTATTAGTTGGTGGTATTATCCATAAATTCCATAAATCCATAAATCCATAAATTTGTAAAATTGCTATTTGTTACATCATTGCACGTTTCTCTTCATGCCTATATTGAATTATAGCTTATACGACATTGCTTACCTTTTCACTAAGTCATTTATCCTGTGCAGAAAAGAAATTCATAACCTATTTTTCTTTTATTTTTCCGACATCATATTTTTCAAAACAGCAAATTTTAATTTCAGTTTATCTAAAGGCCGGTTTTTTATGTATGTTCATACCATTTGCGTAAACTGGACTGTACACGCCAGTTTACGCAGTTATATTGTTGCGTGTTAAAAAAGTATGTATAAATATTTGACTCAAAAAAATTGAATTCGTTTCGGACAGATATTTGCCTTAAGATTCCAGCTTGGGTAGAATAAAATTTGAGAGTGTAAACACGATCACATTGGTTAGATCAATTTGCACAAAGTGGCACGAACATGTAAACCGGCATTAAAACAAGCAAGTTCTACTGATTAACCTCGATCTTAAGAGAGTTTTTTTTTATTTTTTTAAGTGGTTCTTTTCTAACAAACCGTGATGTGAAATATAAATATCTAAACTCAAAAATTAATTTATTTATTTATCTATTTTTGACCATGATGGCATTTCGCCGTATTCTCAATCCGAAAATTAGTTGCTATGTAAAACGTCCGATGGTGCATGTGATAAATGGCGCCGGCTCACACGGCAGGACTGGGGATCAAATCCCATCTGGACCGTCCTCCTGTAGCAAGGACTGACTATCCGGCTACGTGGTAAAATAAGTCTAGTAAGCCAGAAATGGCCGGCGTGACCTGTAAGGTCGTTAAAGCCAAGAAGAGTAAAACCTTACACATCAAGTTGCAATTATCGAATACAGTTGAACAAGAAATGGTTATGCTACTACATTGATAACATGCGGATTCTACTGAATCGAATTAACAATATCTAATCACATTCAACAAATACGCAATCGCCATATCAGGTACTATCTTACCCCACAAAGTGTTCACAACTCGCCTTAAGTCTTCGATAACTGATTTGGTATTATGGGCATCGGTTAAACGCCAAATTTTCCAAATCGCCCTATAAAGCTTCAACTCAACCCAGCATTCTGCATCAGTTTGTGTACGACCGCGAAAAGAACCATTGTACAATCGAATATGGAGAAACTACTCTTAATCGCTGGCCTATGCTGCCTCATGGGTGCAGGATTAGCTACCTTCCAGCGTCAATCGATCCTGATACAAGGCAACTTTGTGCCTCGTAACTCGTCGGCCGACAGAGGTCGCTGCCAAGGTCAACCGGATGGCACACTATTCCCGTCATCAAACTGCTCGAATTTTATGAATTGTGAGGGTGGCCGAGAAGTAGAAGTTGAATGCCTGCCAACAGGTACCATGTACGACTATGCACGTGAAGTGTGTGATCATCCTGAGTTTGTAACTTGCTGGACTGAAGAAAATCGTTGCACTGGACGTCAAAACGGAACCCTCATTCCTGCCACGAACTGCACCAACTTCATAATCTGCATGAACGAGCTAGAAAATGAAGAGGTCACCTGCGCACCCGCTGGCACGCTGTTCGATTACCAGCGAGAGGTGTGCGACCATCCTGAGAATGTGCAGTGCTATGAAGGTGGTGCCTGTGCTGGTCGCCCCGATGGTTCTTTGGCGCCTTCTCGCAACTGCAGTAACTTCTTCCGCTGCGAAAATGAAGACATTGCTGAGGAAATCAACTGCCAGCCGCAGGGAACATATTTCGACTGGCAACGAGAGGTATGTGATCATCCGGAAAATGTCGAATGTGCTGAATCGGGACCATCAGGAAACAGTACCGTGGCACCACCGTTGCCAACAGATGCACCAACCCGTCCGCCACTGGATCCAAGTGTTCCCACGGATCTTTGTCGTGGCGTAACCGTTGGTATGTTGGAGCACCCGACAGATTGTACGCGCTACGTTATCTGTGTGTTGGGTCAACCCAATGTACAGCAGTGTCCGGAAAACTTCATCTTTATTGCGGAACTAGCAACCTGCGGTTTCGGTGATCCAGTGACGTGCGTGGCTAGCCAAACTTGGATTGAAGCATACCGACGTGCTACTTCTTACGTTCGCTAAGTAAATGTTTCATGATATCTATTCTTCGTTCCCGAATAAAACAATAGCAAATGCACTGTGTGCTGTTTGTAAACCTTCAATATGAAGCGCCGCAGAAAAAAAAGAAAATATAACTTTTGTTTATTGCACCCTTGTCACCGCCAGACAAGTGAGCAGTGTTGTTAAACAAGTGATCTGTTGATTTTGTCTGGTCCATTATCTCCTCAGCTTCAGCGCTGTGAAACGGTATTTAAGCTAAGTGAAGGTTGGACATCGTACCATACTCGAATCTCGACAAGATGAACAAGAAACTGTGCATTCTCCTCGTGCTGGTCGTATTCTGCTCAGCCACCTTGGCCGGCAAGAGCAAGGAAACATCAAAGGAAAAATCCAAGGAAAATTCTAAGGAGAAATCCAAAGAAGATTCTGATTCGAAGGAGAAATCCAACGAGAGCTCGTCAAAAGAGGTGCCGAATACAGAAGCACCGGCTGCGACGACTGTAGCTTCGAGTGACAGATGTGCCGGACAGCCTGATGGCACCATACTTCCATCCTTAACCGCCTGTGCCAATTTCGTCACCTGCCAAGGCGAAGCCGAGACTGCTGAAGCTACTTGTGTGCCGAGTGGCACCATTTTCGATTCGACAAGAGGGGTGTGCGATTATGAGCCCAATGCACTATGCACGATAGAAGGTGAAACCACGACCGAAGCAGCTGCTCCGGAACCAGAACCAACGACTGCTCCGGAACCAACGCAAAACGAATTGAAGGGTATGTGCAAAGGAGTTATCATTGACATGATTTCTCATCCTGGTAACTGCAACAAGTACATCATTTGTGTTCTGGGCAAGCCAAACATCCAATCTTGTGGAAAAAATCAAGTTTTTTACTCAGATATTAAGCTCTGCGCTTTTGGTGATCCTAAAACTTGCTAAAGAAAATTGTAACAATACTATACTCTCCGGTCATGAAATAAATCAAGCACTGTAAAAAGCAAACTTTTGTGTACTCTTGATTGCACTGACGACATACCGCATAATCCCCCTCCTTAAAATCCGTTGTGGTCTAACAGATGTCTAAGGCGGATAAGAAGCGTTCGTTCCGGCCTCTAAGGCGTGCTCAAACATCGCATGTCATGCTAGTCTATAAGTATGCTTTTTCTCCATATCGTATTTACATATATAACAGGGCTATAGGTCATATTTAGCGCGCCTTTAGTTTAAACTAAAGTTTTCTACTGACCCTCGATCGTTTTGGCGCCTTTACAATGTTCGTCGCAAAGTCAATGGTATCTCCTCCACTAGTTCCCGGGGCGATGACGTGGGTGATACACCCTCTGGCAGCTGGCGCTAAGCATTTTACGGGCGTGTTTGTTGTTCCATGCTGCAGAACACTATCTCTCTCCGAAAGCTCGTTCTATACACCTAGCAACGTCTTTAGCTGTAACACAGTCGAATTAAATTAAAATGCGATGCTACTAGCTCTAACAAAACTTAAGTTATCTTCAGCTCCCGGACCAGATGGAATACCATCCTGTGTCCTAAAGAATTGTGTGTAGTGTCTTTCCCCTTCAATTTTCAAGATCGTTCCCTGTTTTTAAAATCGTTTAGTAAAATTGGCGGTGTGGCAATCCTCTGTGCTATGAATCCAACCAATTCAATCAGTTATATATTATAATGTAAATGTACTTAGTGACTAAGTACATTTCTCCTCAACAGTCTTATGTGTTTTGTGTCTTTCGTGATGTCTAATATCGTTTGTAAACGTCAAGTAGATGTTATTTACAATGATTTTATAGCAGCTTTTGATAGACTTCCACACAATTGTTTTTCGCAATGCTTTTAGCTAAACTTGCGAAACTAGAATTTAATAAATAACTATCATCTATCAAACTTATCCAATTTTCAGGAACGTCTAAGCCATCAAGATATATTTTTACCACGTTGCCGGAAAATCAGTTCTTCTAAATCGAAAGGAAAATTCTAAAGGAATTCTGGTAGGAAAACCTAAATTTTCAAGTATGTCTAATCTAACAATGATTACAATATTATTCGGCACGAACGTACATAGAATCCTTAGTGTAATAGCTATGAATTTTGAGATAAGTGTGTACCTACCCATGATGTTCAAAATCAAAATATCCATTACATAATAAACGCATAATCTCAGTTTATCGATACTCACGTGCTTACGTATGCGACGCTTCACATACAATCAGTAGATTAAACAGATATATTTAATCTTTAAACAGACTGTTGATGCAGTTTCTGTTTCTTTTACAACTCTGTCTGGCATATGGTAAATGTTTTTCATTTTTTCCCATTCTGTGTACAACACAATTTACAGCTCGCTTTGAGGGTCTTCCTGAACGCCCTGTAATTACGTCATAGTCTGCAAAATTTACACAAGTTTGTCTACACCGTCTCGAGCATTGTGGGAATGGTCCTAATCCACTACTGTCCAGACAAGTCAATGAAGCACGCTCGCTAATGATAACAACGGCATATCACTGCGCCTTGTGTCCTTTCCGCAATCTTTTGTAGACGAAAAAAAAGCCGCTTGGCGGTTTTTGGCGCAGCTTTTAATTGGTTAATGACAAAGTTACACTCGCCAACAACGCTCCAGACGAACGGGCATCAACTACGTTGTTTGTGTAGTGGCGCTCAGTTCTTTGATTTATGGCTCTACGGAAATACATAATCTTCGTCTGGCTTTCAGACATATTTTTTCAGCACCCATTGTCGTTATTCTAGAATTTACCTTGTGGTGCGAATTTCGTACTTCGTATGACGTATCGCGCCGGTCTTGTAAACAGCACAGCAGTTGATAACAAAGTATGGTTTCCGTGATAAGTCAGGTGGATTTTTTCTTCTATCGACTGTGATAATATTTCGCGTCCTATCATTTCGTTAAGTTTATATTTCTTCATTTTGTTTTGTCTTACAAAATAATACATCCTACTTATGCATTCCTGCTAATTTTGATGACTCTATTTTGATGATGGCTATTTATGGCTATTATACTGAAATATCTCTCTTATACCGTGTGCCTGAAGCAGATACATATAATAATGTTATAAGATATAGTTGATCTCCTATTTCCTTCCAATAACAATTCATGGTAAACTAGTAATATACACCATAATGTAAGTGTGGAGTAAATAGAGTAGAAAATTGTGTTTTTTACACACCAGGAAATGTATTCCTTACACGTATTTAAATTGACAGATACATAAACGGACGCTATTTACAACCGAGTTTGCTCGGGATATGGTGCATGTAAAAAGAAAAGAATTTAGAAGCAAATATATTCCATCCTCATAGCCATAAGTTTAGGGGAAAAATGTCTTTGTTTTAGAATTTGTTGAAATTCTTGTATCACATATTAAATTTACTTTAAAAAACACACCGTCTACTTAGTAAATACGGCCTACGGAATTTAAAAATGTATCATCTGGTTATTATTTACATTAAATTTGTTCAATGACTAACAAGATCAACTGCATGTGACAGCAATTTGAATCATCGGAATCTTTCACACATAACACATCTTCGATGAAGTACTTCGTTTGATTGAGAGCTTCGCAACTCATCGCATACGTAGTCAATGCATCGAAATATGAAATGAATGTATGGATTCGTTGTTTTTCTGTTATTCTTACATGTATAAGTTATATGTTATTCTTATATATGTATATATGTTATTGTTACATATTTAAGCTTAAATATATATGAAGTATACAAAATTATAAAATAGCATGCTTGTGACTCGAACTGCAGAATGAGGTTTCATACATTTGAAGTAATTAACAGCTCTGTCTCGTTAAGCAAATTATAAGCATATTATTATTATGCGATCAGACTGCAACCGTTGACCTCGCCCTAATTCTATGAATGCATCAATTAACATGACAAATAAAATAAGTAAGTAAGATCAGATAAAACAATGTTTGAATCAATTATCTAAACAATAATAAAAGTAAAGCTTCATTGGATAGGCCTTGAAGATAAAAAAAATGTACAAATAAATAATAATGTAATAAATAATATAATGGAGCAAAGAAGTTTGTATGCATTTTTTTCCACTAGCTGTTTATGAATGTAAAATACGAACAAGTGTGACTAATTCAACCCGGAATCGAAATGACTATTTAGATGTTTGCAACTGTGCAGGCCGTTGAAAGTCATACAGACCCCTTTAAAATGTTGTTACTTGGAATAAATATGTAATCATCATAATCAAGTTCAGCTTCTTGGCATTTCAAACATAGAAACAATTTGGCTGTCTGCTATAATAGCATGCTCTAGGTCGTTTTATTTTGTTGAGTCGGTTTAGTTTTTGTGGCTCGGTTTTGATATTACTTACTACTCAAGACAGCAGCTAAACAATCATCGCAAAAGTGCAGCTCTTCGATATTGCAACAGAAAAATGGAAATATTTTGTTTTTCATGATATCAACAAAAACGTACATCTATTCTTTAGAAATTTATCGCTCGCGAAAGTAGCGCAAAAAATGCATTTTAAACGCAGACTACAAATGAGATGGACACTTTTACGCTTTTCGTGTGCTATCGTGATCTTGCAAGAACGATAACTACATTTCAGATACGATCCGATAAGTATGTTTACCGAGTTTTCCAATTTATGCTACACACTGTCACTTAGACTGATATAGCTTTTACTACTCTTCTACCCGTCATTCCGTGATGTGCCAGTTCGGGGAATAAAAACCAATTCTTTAAAAGTGAAATTCTTCATTTCGTTCCACATAGGTGATCTGGACACTAACCAGCTCAACCGTAAGAGGGTAGTGTCTGTAATAACACGATTGCTAACTTTTAACATCGAAAATTTGTGCTGATCACACGTGCCAATCATGTACTCTCTAGCCGCGGCCTTGTTCGTCGGTATTGTGAGTGTCACGCTGGCATTCGATGAAGAATGCGTCGGTAAACGTAACGGAGCCACTTTTGCCGATGAGTACAGCTGCAGCCGGTATCGCATCTGTCTAGGCGGATATGTGTCGCATGGCGAATGCTCCTCCGGGCTCTACTGGGATAACTTCCGACGACTGTGCCTGCCAGCGATGCTAGTTTCATGCAAAGCAAAACTTCCCACAACCGTTCAAACAACACCCTACGAGCCGCCGACCAGTGATGGCATTATTCTAGACGAAAATCATCACGGTCTGCCTGATGATTTTCAAAATGAGGAGTATAATTGTCCGTCGCATGGTGTACTGAGCATACCGCACCGACGTAGCTGCTCGCAATACGTTCTGTGTTTTGACGGTACTGCCGTTCTGCAGCGATGTGCTCCAGGACTACACTTTAATGCGGCTCAAAGTCAGTGCACACTACCCAACATGGCAAACTGCGATTTACAGGAACATGTATGCCCCGAGAAGGACGATCCACAGAAGCTTGTGTTCGTTGCCGATCGCTTCGATTGTTCCAAGTGAGTTTTTTTTTAAAGAGTGTCCCTCTCATGGAATACTAACTAATAACGCTTGTATTTGCTTTTCCTGTCCAGGTACTACTATTGCTACAATGGAAAGTTCCATCCACACAGTTGTGCTCCGGGACTGCACTGGGATCCAATCAACAACTGGTGCACAACAATCGCTGAATCCAAGTGTCAAAACTTCACTCCCTACAAGGAGGTGAACGAGCCGACGCTTGTGCCCAAAAAAGTTAGTTGCATGGACGATCAAGCTCGTTGGGTAAAACATCCAAAGAGTGAACGCCATTACTATCTCTGCTATAAGGGCAAATCCATGCTTAAGCGTTGTGACGATGGTCTCATCTGGGATGAGGCAACACACTCGTGCAACTATCAACACTGACCGAATAAATGTTACATTGCTTTTTGATTGGGCTTTTGCAAAATATCAAATAAACCAACGATACTACCATAACGGGAATGCAAATGCAAATGTGCAGATGATTAAATTGATTCTACTAATTGTGTTGATCGATTTTGTTTAACATCATGTGAAATTAACAAAAATAAACTGATGAAATAAACAACATTAACACAAAATATTACATGCAGATTGCATGCACTACAGCAATTCATGCCTTTCCTTTTATGTGCATGTGGATTTTAGTAGACCAGTGCTAGTCGTTAATTTATTTTAGTCCCCCTGTCATCTTAAGCGTATTTTTTGGAGGTCTCTATCAGTGGCAGTTAAGCCCTAAAAAATTACCCCCTCCCCCCCGTCCAATCCCGATCAGCACTTTTGAAAACAGTTCACCGCCCGGTCAGTGTTTTCAAAATTAGGCTTCCCACGATCTGCAATAGTGGACCAATGCAAAATGAACCTCCATGATTTAAGTTTGTCGGCAGTGCAACTTCAGTTTTGGGGTCCCCAACATTTAGATTTATCCTCAACTACCATTCCGCTTAGGGTCTTCGAGAAACTTGGTCTGCCGCTGCCCCGCACATCTTAACAACTCCCCACTCTATTAATTACATAATAATTTGGTGGACCCCACCACCCCAAATCACTTTACAAAAATTACAATAGAATCATTTGTAGAACGTAAATTTGCAATCTTGAGAACTTTTTCGATGTAATGACAAATCGTTTATATTATCTAATCTCTTCTTCGTTGTTTTATATAACTGACATAATGCAGATCGGCTATGTTCTTGATGTGAGATCTGGAGACTGTATCCTTCGGTGTATCTACACTGAGGTCACTCCCCTTTGGACTTAGACTTTTTTTTCTGCTGCACT
>STHE01000009.1:135571-157051 GCA_016170035.1 Anopheles funestus-like sensu Spillings et al. (2009) | reverse complement strand
TGGTATTAATATTTCGAAAAAACCATAAGAGCAGTTATCTGGCTCTTTTCGTAATCACTGGAAAAAAAAAATAATTGATTAACTGTGTATTATAACTCAAGAATTTTAGGAGCATCTTATTTCACATTACGTGACACAAAGTTGAGCCATCCCACCTCCACCTCCAACGTAACAAATTGTAACGCTGGCAGTAGCACCTATCCTCTCCCTACCAGCGTCACGTATAGTTTAACGATCTCTTATGATAGTACAATGCTATGAATATAGAAAAGCGAAAAACTCCATCAACCAAATAGGATTTTTTTTTCAAAAGATTATTAATCAAATTTTCGATAATCAAATAGTCAGTTCCCAAAACTCGTTTCCAATACGTTCTAGCTGTAAACAAGTTTTATTAAAATTTTATCAAGGAAGAACTAAATATATTTCTCCCTAATACTAAAAGCTCGACTTGACTTTCGATCGATGTTCACCATCCGCAAATCTTGAAGAAGACGGTGGAGTAACAGCACCACTCCTCCCATCTCTTCATAGCTTTCAAGGCCGTATATGCTAGCATAGCCAGTGTAAAACTACACGGCGCAATAAGATCTTTTAGAATCCCGGCTAAGCTTACCAGACCTGTACCAATGGCAATGACCAACGTTACGTGTCAAGTAAAGGTGGATGGAAAACCATCTTCTATAAGTCTATGCAGATCCTAGCATGCGCTAATGATATAGACATCGGGTTTAGTAAGTGGCACAGTGACACAGTAGACATCGGGTAAGTGGTCTGGCGAGTGGTAAATAAAAAGCAAGTATAAATAAAAAATGTTAAAAAAATGCAATGATCATTTTGTCATGAGCCATGAGCACAATTTAAACTAGAATCACGTGTTAAATCTCAGGAAAAGTGCTTCTACCGCTAGGGTCTATGAATTTTTTATGTTTTTTTTTGGTTCATCGACACAAATACTGATTTAAATATTTTCCAATAATTTATTCAATTTTTTTTAAGTGTTGCGTCTGAATTATTCTATCATAAATGTCAATAGTTGTTAAGGAAATATTGGTTATTCCACTTATTCCAAAATGTCCTCTGAAAAACTTACATTACAAAACATATTTTAGCTAAATTTGTGGTCGCAGCTAGTCTATTAATATTAAAATATGTTCTTCTTCTTAACTTAACGACCTCTAAGGGTAATGCCGGCCATTTCTGACTAAATACACTTATTTTTACCACGTAGCCATTCAATGTTTGTCGGGAGAGAAGTACCGGATAGCATTTCAAAACCTGGTCCTGTCGTGTAGAGCGAGCGTCGTTTATCACATACACCACTAGGAAGAACGAAACAAAGTTGTTTATTTAAAAGGACCACTTCACTACATCCGAATTTTGCAAAATTCGGCAATGTTCGACAATTCGGAATGGCAAAATTTGCAAAAATACACTTCTAATACAAAAATTGCCTTTTTTTGCTATCACATAATTGTTGTAAATAACTTTAATGTTTCATACTGTGACAAGAAGTAAAGTATTGAAACACAACTGATTATTCGTACTTAATATACTTAATTCAAATCTTACAAAACAAGGCTAACATATAATTGTGGATACAACGTAGTAGTAACGACAGATTTTCCGGCAAGGCGGTACACAAAACTTCAGTAAACCTTTATGTATGGTGGCAGGCATGGTGTCGTATTTCGTAAAGTAAACAAGAATTCATAATATTGCAAAAATATTATTGACCTTTTTGTGGTAACAAAAAATATTAATTGCAAATAAAATCGTTAGTTGTGTGTTATCTACAATTATGGTTAGTTTCAATGAGTAAAGAAAGAGATAGACAATAAACGTGCCATAAAAGCTCTACTCAAGGTGCGTTGACATGATATCATGATTTTAGAACAGACAGACAAAAAGTTTAGTACAAACTTTATTTTCGTGTTTGATATTTTGATTTTGATACATTTTGCTAAATTAAAACTTCGTGAAAAAACACTGCTACAAATTTCATTTTCCCGTTGTTTCTATAAATGTTTTTAAACATATGTGATTATACAAACCAACAAATCCGTTATAAAATCCATCTATTTGGAGATAGATAGGCAAATGTAGTTAGTAAGTAAACACTAACTACATGTTTTACCTTGTCTACATCACTACATGGCTATATGTTCATGGTTTCAGTCTGACTGCTTCTGATCTACTTATTTATACGCAAAATATTATTTATATTTAATTAAATTTAGCCATATTTACCGTTTTACCATATACCATATAGCCATATTTAGCCATATACGGTATTTAGCCCTGTTGTGTTACGCCAAATTATTTTTTCTTTGCTGCTTCTTAAAACCGGTCAGGCTGTATCAAGACCTATTTTTACCACGCAGCAGAATTGTCAGTCCTTGATACCGTCGGGAGTGGTTTTGATGGGTCATGTGGAACGCCACATATCACATACACCACCGGGCATAGCACCATATACAAAATTATATTTACCAATAATAACATGATTTTCTCCACAAATTGTGACGCATATCTCACAAGTTTGCGGTTGTAACTAGTTGAGAATAATTGTTGCCTATTTATTTCATTTTTATTTTTATTTGAATAACACACAGTTTAAGACACATACATTGACGTTTTCATGGACGTGTTAAATTAACATCAATAAACTAAAAATATTAAATCGTAACGTGATAAAAATTAACACGTGCCGAATCATCAATATAATACATATTGAGCAAAAAATAAAAAGAATCTAAGAAAACCATATCTATTACGATGTGGATGGTTCGGTTGCTAACATGTAATCAACCCTTAACCCTCGCAAAATCCATATGAAGCGCCATCTTTTGGTTAAAATGTGTTTAAATGTGATGTTAACTTTTTAGGACAAAAGTCTTTTCTTACATACGCATAAAAAAACGTAAAAGCAATCACCACTTTTACGGATAAACGGCTTACTCTCCACCATCATATGTTTTGGAAATATTTGGAACTATGTTTTACATTATTTCATCATTTGATTTGTTTTTCACCAAACCTAAAGGTATCTTTTCAACATCACCAGTGAAAGTAGTGCAGTGATAACAACGTTTGTTAAACTATGATACCGTGTCCTAATTTCGTTATCGCTTTCGAAGGCCTTTCAATATATTTAAGGCGTTTCAAACTATAAAGTTTGTTAGTCGCTTCTGGCAGCGTTTAACGGAGCAACATGGATTGCAAGTGGATTTCAGTTCTAGTTTTGGTTAGCATAGCTACCGAATTAATTTATTCGCAACAACTCGCACCGAACGGGCTGTGCGACGGTATCAAAAGCAATTCCTTCGTAGCCGATCCAGAAGATTGTACCAAGTTCTATCAGTGCAATGGAGACACAGTTATCCACGGCACATGTCCTACTGGAATGTTTTATCATATCAAGGATGTGTGTAGTATCGATTCATCGGACTGTGAAAGTTTAACGCCATCTGTTCCAACAACAACACTCCCAGATACCCCGTTAACAACAGAGGTTGCATCTTCCACCGAAACTTTACCCACGCATAACACAACCGATCCTGAAACATTCTGCCTAACTACGGATCCAAATGTACCAAGCTTTGTGAGAAGTCCTACAGACTGTTCAGATTATTACATCTGTGTCGACCATAAGCCAATTCGGCAAAAGTGTGCTGCTGACAGATACTGGAACTCTGCCCTACTTTACTGTGACGATTCGACAAAAGTTCCGTGTGAACATGATCATATAGCTGATCCGGCGGAAGTGTGTCAGCGTAGTGAAGTTGAAGATTTTTCTTTCACTCCTAGTCCCACAAGTTGCGAAGAGTACTACTTATGCTTCAAACAAAAACCCTTCCTTATGCGCTGTGCCCCCGACAGTTATTGGAACAATGAATCAAACAAATGTGATATAGCAGAAAATGTTAAATGCAAGGTAAATGTGTTTATCAAGTTATCCACTAAATAAAAAAATACTTTATAATTATTTCTATCTTCCAGGTAAACACTCCCAGCTCAATGGATCTTGACTCACTCTGTATTGAAAGCAAAGACACATTTCTAAGCCATCCCGCTTATTGTGATCTGTACTTGTTTTGTCGCAATGGTAAGGCGTCCACTCAACGGTGTCCATTCCTTACCGATTGGGATGCAGTCAGTGCACGTTGTGTTTCACGGAACCTGATCAAATGTAATAAACAACGCCTATATTAATGTTAGCTTCTCTTCATATACCAGCTGCCGTTGGTAAATATTGTATTAATTATTACTATTAAAAAAGAGTTAGTCATATATTCTGTCTGTTATAACATTTTTAATATTAATGGTTCGCCTATTGCTGGGTCGGTGAAAGCACGATCGTAGGATATAAAACATTGTGAATGTTTTCTTTCGAAATATAGGCAAAAAATAATAAAATGCATTAGTAGCAAACTAGGGGAGCGCGGCTAACCAAGCGTTGCAGTCTAAAAATTTATTTTGTAAGTAAAGTTTACCAGCGGACAACTTGAATATTTAATCTTCACATAACCAATATTTTCTTCTTTTACTTGACTTTTACATTATTTTTCTTGACATTCATGGAAGAAAAAATCATTAGCAAGCACTCAATGCTAATTGCTATTTAATTATTTGCTCAATGCTATTTAATTCTTAAATAGATTATCGGAAAACATTTAAATACGGATCCGTGTCGGTAAGAGAAAACGGCTTTTGCGGTAGATTTCCTGATGTTTTTACACACCCTACCTGATTCTAGTGTAAATTTGCACGCATGACAAAGTGGACGTGCGTTGTCCATTCCCACCGATGAGCACTTTCAAATTCAACTTTCACTTTTCAAAAGCCGATTATTCAATCTCGCGCTAGACGCTAGAAAGTGTGGCGAAGGAACGAAGCAAATGTAAATTCTTGCTGTGTTTGGTGTTGATGATCTTGATTTCATTCCAGCTGTCGCTGGGGTTTTTTTATATGTAGATCGCAATAACCAAATCCTAGATTGGATTTCTTTTTATGCTTCTGTAACACTACAGCTCCAAGAGGGCTTGCATTTCTGACATTCATTGACTTTATTTGCTTTCTTCTACGTGCGGAGAACGGTCCGGGATATGATTTGATATACGCTGTGTAACACCGACACATGTCTGCACCGCTTCCACATGTACCACATGTACTTTGTGTAAAGAATCCCGTACAAAAACGGACCAAATTGGCCAATAGTAGCAAGAAAAGTACTAACAAACCTGTTCTCATACCTACCGAATATACAACAAAAATTTTATACAAATCGGAGTAATCTTTTCGGATGAGTTTGATACAGACACCACGACACGAGAATTTATAAAAGATATAGTATGTATACCTACACGCAGTCTTCGAAATATGCCTATATCAAACAAAGGCGCAGATCGTAACAAACTGGGAAGATTCTCAAAATTAACGTAAGTCGAATTTCCGCTTATGTCGAATCTCGATACAAAATAAATAATAATAAAATAATAAAGTAAATAGTAGTAAATAATAAAATTTACATTCATAGCTTAATCTTTGCTCTTTGTTTAATCTCATAATTTCATAATTTAACTTTTAACTTAATTTAACATAACTTTTCTTCACTTAATGATGTTTGCATAAGTAATTAGACAAGATGAACTAAAAAGAATTGGCTCTGTGTTGATAATTCTTTGTAATAAATTTCAGATGAAACCATGGGTGAATTTTACTTCGGCATAATAGATAAAATGCGTTTCTGTATTATTAAATTTTATCTCACTTGACTTATACTCTACATAGGGTACCTTTATCAGACAAAAACAAATTCATTATCATGTCGACATTAACCAGATTATCTAATTTTAAACACAAGTTGTTTAACATTCACTGCTTGTGTAAAGTCGTCACAAATCTGGTTGCAAACGGAAGTGTGATTTCCGTTTATCGATAACATATCGCCCTCCACACATTCATAAAATGTCTTTCTGATAAACAAAGCACCACACAAGTACCATAGAAGTCAGTAAAAATGGTGCAAAATAATAAAACGTCAAGCTGCTGTAGCCTGTTTCCTGTTGCCTTTCATTTATTTTTACTCGGTCAGTGATCTCACTCACTGAAGACTACCAGATAAATAATCAAAGGGGCTCTTTCGAATTCACAATTTTATTCCTCAATGGTTCGCCTACGGTGGATTCCCATGGAATGGAGCGTTGGGAAAGTCCTAATAAATGAATGCAGTATGTATCTGCGTACTTACAAACGAAACATTCAAGGGCAGAATTGTTCACTGATTTCATCTAACATCAATGCTGATTGACAGTACCATTGCATCACGTAGATATAAAATATCTCAATGAACACCTACGATAAAACGCTCCACGTTAAATAATTGCAGTATTCGAAAACTTCATGCAGTTCATAGTTTGTTGTGGAACCTGAAACCTTCGTGGCAACAGAAATGACAATAACACGGAGCATGTACCTCGACTTTATTAGTGTATTGCTGTTTTTTCTGCGGTTTAACGTTGAATCACAGGAATTCGATCCGATGAAAATTTGTCAAGGAAAACCAAATAATGCCACGGTAATAAACCCGTTATCCTGCAATTCATTTTTGTTGTGTCAAAATAACATGCCTGCAGGATCTGGTCAGTGCCCTAGTGATATGTTATATAACGTTCAGAAACAAATTTGTGATTTCTTCGAAAATGTGGATTGTGGATCAGTTCCAATACCTCCAGACTTTGAACAACCTAGTACGGGGGCTCCAGAAACGACAACAATGCTAACTGAAATAACTACCCCTTCATCGTCAGCAATCGCTTTCTGTCCAACAATCGACGACCCCGTTCTACCCTTGTATCTACCTATAGTGGACGAAAGTTCTTCTTATATTATGTGCTATCACGGTAATCCTCTCATCATGCACTGTCCAAATGGAATGGAATGGAACAGAGTTCGGTCAATTTGTGACTTACCAGAGATCGCTAAATGTCAGGTAAGCCATACGTTCAAACTTTGGTAGCAAGGGAGTGCTCAAATACAAACTCTTAATAAAGTTTTTTTATATTTCAGGCTATTTTCCAAGATCCCTATGGTTGTCCAGAAACAGGGACGCTATTTTTAGCTCATCCTACCAATTGTGAAAAATTTATCTACTGCTTGAACGGCATTTCTAGGGTACAAGTGTGTCAAATGTTCAAACATTTTGACCCCATCGATGGGGAATGTGTACTCGGTAAATGCTGATACAAAATAAAATTGATTTTGAATGTCCAACTGTTCATGTCGCTCATATTCATTGACCTTGATTTATATTAATTCACCTTCTTGTGATAAGATTATGCAAAAATAATAGTTTTTTCAATTGTTACCATTTTTTTACGTTTAAAAGCTAACCAAATTTGATGAAGTATAATATCAAAATTAAATTACAATGTTTAATCATAAATTATCTCATCATAAATAAAGAAAGAGTTCTTGCGAAACTTGAACTTGTTGCGTTTATTGAACAAGTCAATAAAAATAATTGATAATGTAATGTTACACGCTGCACACTATACTAATTAACACATTACAAACACCACCTAACATGAGTCGTATGTAGCAATGTGCCTTTAGATTCCTTTTATCCCAAATTTTTCTCGCATCCCAATGCTCGGTTGGGAACTCGTATCCAAAAACACCCGTTTGCCAGAGGATGAACCTCGACGCAGCAGTGCACATCTAAAATACGCAACTCACAACTAGACATCCAGAAGACAACTGTTGCGCACACGACAGTAGCTTTTGGAGCAGCAGCTGCAGATAGGCACGATACACGTCAACTCAAGGACAATATGACCGCACCGCATATGGCAAATAACGATTTTATTGATCTAAATAATGGAATTTATACCATAAAAATACTGACCGTCGTAATAAAAAATAATAACAATTTTTAATAATAATAACAATTACTTATACTTGACTTTAAAGTCGTCATCCATCGTGACCGTAGTTCTTTACTTAATGCCAGATTGTCCTGTTTTATTTTCAGTCCTGTTTATCAGCGACAATGTGATCTACACTAACACAATTGAGTGGTTTTTTTGCAGTTAGTGACTCGTCCATAATCAAGTACACTAATTTAGTAGCCCATTCATACTAAATGTATACTGGGCCGGATCAAGCTTCATGGAGGCCCTAAGCCGAATGACAGTTAGGGCCCAATTGACAAACCACTAACTCATTTTTGGGGATCCTAGCTAAACTTTGGGGCCAAAAAACCTCGCAGACGTTGGGTAGAGAGTGCAAAGGAATTCGGGAGGGAGGCTGCATTGTTTGTTTCCAGGTGCCACAACAACGTATTAATGAGTGAGCCAACCTTTCATCTGATATCAACATTGTCAAACACTTTCGTTTTCGGGGACCCTTTGTCGGACAGGGGACCCTAGGAGGCCACCTACTCCACTTTCCGTTAGATACACCATTGAATGTGCATATATTCAACATATAACTAAATCCGTATTTTATCATTATAATTATTATTATTATTATTATTCAATGATTATTTTTATGATTATTTTTTGATTAATAAAAAAGTAGTAGTCAGTAGTATGTAGAATTATAACATTGTTTTTATTTTCTAAACCTGAAACATTTCGATTATATTTAAATCTATGCAGCTAGATATCTTACCCACTATACGCTACCAGGAAAACAAAACGTTTGCTCTCGGGGTACGCAATGGCCAACGACAAAGTTGAAAGTTTCCAAAAATGGACAAGTTTGTGGATATTGGATACCGTACAAGCAGTAAAAATATCGCCGACAATCGCTAGCATGTAGCAGGAATGCCCGTATATTCGGTGGACATTCTGATCCGGGAAAAAGTATTGGCAATGCTCCTTCCACTTCTGGCATGAAGGTATTGGACGGAGCTGATGTCGTTGGCGGTAATGTTGGAGCTTCCGTAGACGGTGGCAATGTAGTGACTGTTGTCCCTTCATCCTGTAAATGTTCAATACATTTAAGTAGCATGAAAACTAACAGATAAAATTTGTGCCGAATGGTTTTGGAGATTTACCTGACATTGTACATGCTCTGCCTCGTCACATCGTGAAATGTCATCATTCCACAGCAATCCACCGGGACACTCGATGAGGTCTAGTACACCATTGCGACAGGAATAAAAGTTATAGCATTCTGGGCCGGCAGCAAAGTAATCGTCTTCTGGCATGCAAAGTGGTTCGTTTCTTTGCTGAACTACAGCACATGCTACAATATTGGCCACGGTGAGAAATGTTACGAGGAGCAAATATTCTGTAAACATCGTGTGAACTTTATAATTTTCTTCCTCTGTGTGTGCAATCCTAATAGTTAAACTCACCTTTCATAGTGATCTTCAATGTTTTATTTTGGGCGAAACAAAATAACGTTGTTGCCAGCGTTCCAACGTACAATTACGATTTATTTGCAATTTTCAACACACTTTATATGAAATCTGGCGGACTATCGTGGTGTCATCATGATAAATTGCTCAAAACATCATGTGCGCTATTTTTTTTACAACTGCTAAATGCTTCTGACTCGCAACTGTAGATAACTTTCAAAGCAATACCTTTGTACTGTCATTTCTCGTAGGGACTTTTCAGTTATCGGTATCACGTAATGTCGAAACAGCTCCATTCATTTTAGCGAGTAGTATCTTATATCTATTTTAGTGCAAATTTTAAGCATTCCATCCAACGATCGGTGCGTTTCAGTGTTGTTGTAGATTTACTGAAATAAAATTGATTTGTAACTCTTATCAATTCCCTAGTTCCAGAACAACACCGTGACGAAGACCAGTTTTACAACATAGAGCGTCTTATGATTTTGATTTCATTTAATGTCATATCATTTAAGGAAATATAAAATGAGGGCTCATCAATCTATGTAATCGAAAATTAACACAAACCGTGTAGACATATTTCCTTATCAAACAACACTATCAAGGACAAGGCTATGTGTCATTCCAAATTCTTGTGGCATGAATAGTTCGCACCATCCGCGCATAAGTATGAAAATAAGAATCGTATTTTATCTGCACGCTTGAAATCAATCCTGGGTGTATCGGGTTAAAACGATACAAAAGTGTCTCTCCTAGACTTTAGTTGTATTTGTTGTGCTACGACGACTGCCATAATTGATTAATTACTAATGATAACATTTTTACAAACGTTTAAACATACGATATCACTTTATACAGCAGCGTACCCTGAACCTGAAATCTGGCGCCGCAGATAAGAAACACATTTTTTACCCACTGTTTTATCTAATGTGAACCTTTTTTATCCTGCTACATTGACATGTTTTGCGTAGCCTCCGTGGTAGCCTACGTATACCTTCTATAAAAGAGATGGTTGGGCTTGTACGGGCAGCTATTTTCTAGAAACAGTGGCACCGTGGTGATAACATTCTCGAAGCAGTCTACCTGTTCATTAATTTAAGGAGACAATCAAAACATACGACTAAGTGCTGTACAATATGATAAGTGAGTTTTTTTGTTGAAAAGTTTCGGAGTGACGTGATTCGTCGTTCATTCTACCGGAGTGATCAGTGCGATGTTGGCAGGAAAAATTGATGCTAATGTATGGTTTCATTTTTGTTTCGTTATGTATCTTCAGGATTAGTACTGGCGCTATTCCTCGTGGGATGCGCAAAGGTTCAATCGCAGACAAACCCCTGCCTAGGAGTGCCAAACTATCAGTTCGTGCCCCATGAAACAGATTGTTGGCGCTATTATACCTGCGTTAATGGGCAAGCCTTTGCATTTGAATGTGTAGAACCATTTATTTTCAGCCAACCCAAACAAATGTGCGATTATGGTGATCGAACAGCATGTGTCACTTGTCCTGCGACTGGTATAGCAAACTTCCCAATAATCGGTTCCTGCACTAGATTCGTTCAATGTATCGAAGGAAATCAGTTTGAGCGTGTTTGTCCACCGGGTACGATGTTTGATAAAATTATGCAACAATGCAACTTACAGTCGGCAGTCGATTGTATTGAATGTCCTGCAGTGGATGATCCACAAAATCCAACGTTCATACCTGATTTGAGTGATTGCCGAAGCTACTACATCTGTGTAGGTGGACAAGGAATTCAACAACGATGCCCAGAACAAACCCGATTTAATCCGCAGCTAAACGTGTGTGATCTCGAAAGTGTGGTTCCATGTCCAAGTGCTGTAAGTCAGTAATGAATAATTAGAACCCAAATGGTCTTTATAATCGAATAAAATTCACTGTAAATAAACACCTCAGAATGCTTTGTAAATATTCGTTCCATTATTGCTTTTCGTAAATATCCCTTCATCATTATAAATACCAAGTTCCTAATCTAACCCTAACCCATCCCTTGTCATTTCCAGCCTGTCCTACTTGAAACAAGTCAAGCATCCAGTGGCGCATTGTGCCAAAACAACAGTGGAATGACCTTTGAGCCCCTTCCAAACAACTGTAATTCCTATATTATGTGTCTTAATTCCGTGGCATACGAAATGTCCTGTCCCGCCGGCAAATCCTTTGATCGAAAAACTAAACTGTGCTTGGAGACTGGCGAAGCGGAATGTTTGCTTAACTTCAAATCGCTTTGTGATGGCACAGGCTATGGTTTAAACACCGTCGCCTATCCAAATGACTGCTCGAAGTACCTCTTGTGCATCTTTGATGAAGTTTACGAAATTCAGTGCTCTCCGCACGAACGATACGATATTACAACGAACCGTTGCATGGACGCAAGCAAAGCACTCTGTGTATACGACACTCCCTCAATCTCTGATCCGAAACCGTTCATTAATCCATGTGCAAATAATGAAGGAGTCAATTTAGTACCCGATCCTTCAAACTGTAAGCAATATTTTACCTGTGTGCTAACGCAGAGCTTCGAAAGTACTTGCCCCGGAAACCAAATATTCGACATTGTTTCAAGTAGTTGCGGTCCTGCGCAGCATTCGACGTGCATTCGTGATGTCGCCCCGGCACCACAACCACCACCGCCGCCAGCGCCGGCTCCAAACCCTGCACCACCTGCACCAGCACCAGCTCCCTCTAATCCTAACAATCCCTGCCGAAACAATAACGGTGTCACCTACAAACCTCATGCAATCGATTGCATGCGGTACTACATGTGTATGGACACGCAATCCATCGAGCGAACATGCCCAACCGGTCAGGTGTTCGATGTCTACCTAACATCTTGCGGTCCGCAACAGNGCACCACCTGCACCAGCACCAGCTCCCTCTAATCCTAACAATCCCTGCCGAAACAATAACGGTGTCACCTACAAACCTCATGCAATCGATTGCATGCGGTACTACATGTGTATGGACACGCAATCCATCGAGCGAACATGCCCAACCGGTCAGGTGTTCGATGTCTACCTAACATCTTGCGGTCCGCAACAGTCTTCCACATGTATCCTGGACATTAATCCTTGTGACAATAACAAAGGTATTGTTTATAAGCCACATCCTAGTGATTGTACGTTGTATTACATGTGCATGGATGCGCAATCCATCGATCGATCATGCACAGCTGGTCAAATTTTCGATATCTATCAATCTGCTTGCGGACCAGAGCAAACTTCCACATGCATACTGGATGAACCAGCAATGGAACCATATCCCCCAGCACCGCCACCTGCGGTTAACCCTTGTGCTAATAATGTCGGAATATCTTATTTGCCACATCCGCAAGACTGCAACCGATACTATATGTGTATGGACAACCAAGCTCTGGACCGAAATTGCGCAGCCGGCGAAATATTTGATATTTACACAACCAAATGTGGATCTATTGGGTCGTCAACCTGCATCTCGAATCCGACACCTCCAATAAACCCCGGAGATATCCCTACGCCTCCAACGCCACCACCGAACTTAACGCCCTTATTCGGTTGCCCTGCAACTGGCACCGTCAATGTGCCTCATCCACTTGATTGCAACATGTATTACCTTTGCGTCGAAGGTCAAGCATTTCCACTCAGCTGTGGTCCCAATCTTATATTTGATGTAGTAACTAGCCAGTGCAACAGACCAGAAGTCTCAATATGTGCTCTAGACCTTGTCACTCCTCCTACTGCTGGACCGGGTGATGTGACACCGGCACCGACAGGTCCAACGGTTCCAACACCACCCACGGTAGGCCCTCCAACAGAACCCATGCCCACAGCTCCTACACCACCCGCTACGGAAGGAGACGATCCGACTGTTCCAACAGTTGGACCAACCGTTCCTACTGCTCCTACTGTAACAGCCACCCCAGCACCTGTTCCTACTGCACCATCGGAAGTACCCACAGCACCAACACCAGCTCCCACAGTTCCAACTGTGGGGCCAACACCAGCTCCATCACCCGTACCTACTGCTCCTTCGCCCTCCCCAACTGTTATAACAACTACTACACCTATCCCGACTCCGGCACCTACTCCTGTGCCAACTCCTGTACCAACTCCTGTACCAACTCCTGCACCAACACCGGGCCTTCCTGGTACTCCACCTCATTGCCCAACCGATCAAACGTTTTACCACCCTCACCCGGACTGCACGAGGTTCTACCGCTGTGTGTGGGGCACGTTGCACGTCATGCAATGTCCACCTAATCAGTACTGGAACCAGGAAAGGGAGTTCTGCGATCATCCATTCAATGTGAACTGCCCCTCTTCAGCCAAATAGTAACGTCCTCTTTTACCTTCGTCAGCAGGAATGTCACATTAAATGCCACTATTTCTTAAATCTGATTAAAGATAGTAATTGTTAAAGGTTGTGCTTATCCGAAAAAAATCATCCGAAATTCATAACCCTGTCGTAAGAACATCGATTATTCAAACCGATGCCATTACGCAATATTAACAATAATTGGGCAAACCTTATCACAAACCTAGTTTTGATAAAACAAAATTACCATTCATTGAATGTTATTCAGCTTTACTTTGAAATTGGAACATTAAGCACTATATTGCACCATAAAAAACAACGCATACATATAATTATCAACAGCAAGATCACTTATATTTTATTTTTCGAGAGTGCCAAACATAATACCTCGGTTCAGCAATATAGAATGTATACATATTTTTATCTTTGCTTATTAACTAGACATGCCATATCCTAGATATATTTTTTCATAATCTGCAAAGTAACAACAGAAGAAATGTCATTAGTAAGCAAGCTAACACCATGGACGGAGCGTGATTTCGTGCGGAAATACTTACGGACACTGAGCCAACTCAGGAAAGTCACAACGTTCAATTACTCGATTCCAATGCAATCCGGGAGCGCAGAATCGTTGAATTGGTGTCCCAGCTTGACACAAGAAGTATTCATCGCATGACTGGAAACCCGGAATGAATACGACAATATTTGGATTGTCTACTTCCGGACAGCGTAGGCGGTCACAGTCAACGCGCATTTCACTCTTGCATGCTTGCAGCACTACGTCGTACGTTTCGCCTGGTTTGCAATTTCCCACGAAGGAAATTCCGCTCGAGCATGTGATAAACTGATCGCAATTCGTCGGATGTGGAAACAGCTGCACACCGGTCTGCTGGTTGCACACGTGACAGAATACATTCTGCGGAAAATCACACAGTTGCTGCGCCTCGTTGAAGTAAAACCCGGGTGGACAGTGGGCTTGCGTAGGAACACCACCGAGGCACAAGAAATAGCTTTCGCAGCTCGTGAAATCATTGACGAACATTCCATCGGGAATGCCCGCACAAGGATCGCGCTGTGCATAAGTCGTGACAGCAAAGGTAAACACAATAGTACACACTACGATGATATGGTACCACATTTTAAACATTTTGATTTTGATATTGTTTTGCACAACGTTGTGAGACAAATCAAAGCACCAGCGCTACTAATGATGCCTACCTTGGCGGCGTTAACTTTTATACAAACATGAAATCTTGATCCACTGCGTGTTTTTTTTTTAAATCAAAGCCAACGCCATTACTGCTATTTCCAGAGATATCATCCAGTATTTGCGCTGTACGATTTGATGGCATCCATAGCCAGTTCCTGTATCCATTGTTAATCCCCTATCTTATCAATAGTTAATCATGCACACAAACTTTTATGCTATAAAATGTGTTGTAATCCTTACGTTGCATTTTTACACCAAGCCTGGCATGAAATTCTGGCGTGTAAATAGGACGGTGATTGTACGAAAATGAAAATCTCATCCCGTGTTCAAAATTACTTAATACGATGAGCGACATATTTGATTGTTTTGATTCTGGAACATCATCTAATTTCAATCATTCGATTTTAGTTACATACTCACTGTTATGCCTCGTACGATTCATTGACTCATTAGGTCAAACTCCAATCTATAAATGGCAGAGGATGAATGGGGAGCAGATGAATCACCTTTGTAATTACATACTTCAACACATTGCAACATATTTGATTACAATTGGGTTCTCCACTGAGAATACTATGACTTATTGCGTTTTTCGTAAGCTTAGGCATAATGCGTATTTATATACTCACATCAACTAACTGTAAAACAACAAAAAAACATTATACACACCTATTCCGAAAAATCGGAACAGCTAAACTGTATTATAGGTTATTATTGAATACTAGCTCACCCGGCAAACCTAGCTTTGCCCTAAAACATGCCTTTTGTAATTAAAGCCAACATTTTGATAGTTCAATCTTGATTCTTTTGGTATTATTAGAGCGCCGATT
This sequence comes from Anopheles funestus-like sensu Spillings et al. (2009), assembly GCA_016170035.1. NCBI lineage: Eukaryota > Metazoa > Arthropoda > Insecta > Diptera > Culicidae > Anopheles > Anopheles funestus-like sensu Spillings et al. (2009). The sequence goes on along the minus strand of STHE01000009.1, from coordinate 141,332 downwards.
AGAGAATATCGTTGATTATTCGAAAATTCTGAAATTATTGCCATTCTTAATCCAAATGATATTCCCAATCAAAGCAATTTTCTTCTTCTTCTTCTTCTTCTTCTTCTTTTGTGTCTCTCCTTCTTTTCTGCTACTTCAAGATGCATTTCTGACTTTCCTTGTCGATTGAGATTTAACACCAGGTCCTTCCGTGGAAGCCACCGATTCCACATGTACCACCGAGCCGCAATTCACTAAATAGTATTTTTTAATTATTCACACATTTGCTTTTTGTTTATTTATCACCCACTTTACGCTTTAAAGAATAAAATTGCACTAATAAATCGTCATGTGTACCTACTTTGATTGATTTGTTCGTTAGANNGTCCGGTAGTTCTTCCTGGTCCCAAATCCTTACGATCAGCCGATGCATAAGCGCGGCAAGCCTCTCCGGGCCCATCTTGAACAACATATGTGCCCATATGTATATACACAGTATATATAAAATTCCCGTGTCACAGTGTTGCAACTGTTCCAAAACGGCTGCACTGATTTGAATGAAATTTTCGCTGTATATTTATTCGGCAGGTACGAGAATAGGTTTTTAAATACCTTTCGCTTTTCGCTAGCAGACCCCCGGCAAATGTTATCCGTTCTTTTCTGCTCCGGTTTTGATAGCTTTTTTTTATTTATATAAAATGGCCTGGCCGTATTGATGGGGTTTTTAGAGTTATTATCATATCAAATAGGCATACTCATTTTTGAAGCACGAATAATTTTGAACACTACTGAAACGAAAAAAAATCCAGAAATATCAGGTCTTTTGAAGTTTTAGTGCCACAAAAGAAGAAAAAGAACTTAAATCATGCACCGTGTGATTGTGAACTATCAGACACTAGCAGCGACAATTGAAATGAATTCAAGATCGCTGGATCAAAGTTTGGCACACTGACCAACAAACCCCAACAAACACAGCGGGAATTTACTTAGAGTTTTCTTACCGACAAGGATATTAATTCAAATGTTTTCCGGTAAGCTATTAATTTTTTTTCTGCAATAAATGTCAAGAATCTCAAGGAAATATTTGTTATGTGAAAACTAAACATAAAAAATGTCCACTGGAAAACGCTCGTTACAAAACATATTTTTAGAGGTAAAACTAGGTTTGTGTGGTAACCCAGTATCCTTATACGGATAGCTTTGTACTATAATTATATTACACCTACAGCATGTGAATTTTACAGTCTTGGTGTAAATGTTCTTCTCCAATGTAGAATATATTATCCATCTTTCTTACTGATTAATCAGGTGCTACAATCACACCTTCGAAATCTTGGCCTGCTAGTGGAGCCCTTCTAAACCACTTACCATCGAGAGGGGGGGTCATCAAATCCATTGTCTCAACTATTTTTACCTATCTTTTCTATGAATGGAACAAGTCGATCTTGTAGTACTGTGGCATACCTTCTATACAATTTAATTTTTATGTAGAATACTTATAACCAACATAGCAAACAATTTATAAGGGTGCAATTTTATGAACCATAGTCAAAAAAACATTTAACGAAAACACAGTGACTCACATCCGCAACCAGAAGTTATGTCATTGGCGCTATGCGGCGATTTTTAACGATATGACAAAATTAAACATAGTTATTTAGTTCATTAAGCCAGGCCTATTGCATTTTAACTTTTATAAAATAGAACCGGTAGAACCACGAATAAACAGGTTGAAATATGTTTCATCAAACTTTGCAACCAAAAAACAAAGAACTTAAGTTTATGGATATACCGTTTCTCGAGCCAGTTGGGATCAATTTCCGTTGAATTGGGATAACGATCAACCGATTTGGGATTTTGAACAGCTGGATTGGGATCTCGTGCAGTTGAAATGGAATTACCTTCTCTTCAAATGGGTTATTTCTCATGGACAAAAGCCTGTAGTGTGTCCATTAGTTTAATGGATGTTTGTACCTGGTCCTGTCGTGTGGAACTGAATCATTAGCCCCTAACAAATGAATCATTTAAGCCTTTTTTGTGCGGGTACATATTAGTTTCAAGAGTAAACATATTCGACGGTTACTAAACCACAGTTTAGTGTCAACAAGGCCGAAATATTTGTATGTGTACCAAGCGATGTGTCATCATACCAATCTAACTGATTACATCCTTTAATTCTGTCATCCATATTGCAGATTAATGCTGTGAATTGCATAGAAATTCTTTGCTTTGTTTATTTACACTTCAATGTTTTTGTATGAATCATTCCATAAGCAATTATTATTCAAAAATATGTTACTTTAATTTCTGTTATCTCGAATTTGTTAAAAAAAATTGAACAAAACACTTTGCACATTTTTAACGTTGGTTAACCGACGGAACAACAGGTGGTGGTGGTGGTGGAGGTGGAGGTGTAGGTGGAGGTAACAGAGGATCCGAACCATCAGCACAGACTGACTCTTCATTTGGCAGACGGCAGACCGCACCAGTTAAGTCGAAGATCAAACCCGGAGCACAACTTATAGCATCGCCACTTTTCGCTCCGTCCAGGCACACAAAGTAAGAAACGCAATCCAATGGATTACCGATGAGATGAATTCCATTTGGTGGACATGAAGTAGGTGCAGGCACTCCGTCTTGCTGCAAGATATAAAAAAATTAGGCCAGGCCATTTAAGGAAAGTTATATGACAAAGTATATGATATATAAACCAAACGATGAGTAAATTGGAAGCAACTTTGGAAAAATTGTTGTCTGTACTTACACATTCGACATTTTCTTCGAAATCGCAAAATCTAGTCTCTGGATTAAAAAGTAACGTTGGAGCACATTGCTGCTCAGTAGCCTCGTTATGGAGACAAATGTAATATCTTGAACAGTCAGTTGGGTGCGGTACTGACGTCGGTATACTTGGATTCACGTTACTTGGACAAATTCCTGCATCACATTGGACGTTTTCAGCCAGATCGCAATTTCCTTGCACTGCATCAAATTTAAGTCCATTGTCACATTCTCGAAGCGTACCTATTCCTTGAATACAAAGCGCATAAAATGTGCACTCGCCTTCGATAGGCACAAAGGTCGGTACAAGATCCTCAGTTTGAGGACAGATCAAGCACTTAACTTCCCACGGATGGTCACACAGTTGTTTTTCCTCGTTAAAGTAAAATGGCTCGACACACACGCCAGGAAACGCTTCTCCACGAAAACACGTAAAGAAGGCGTTACATGCGGTAAAATCATTTATAAAAACGCCGTCTGGCACTCCAGCACAACGATTTGACACTGCTTCTCGCAACAACAAACTGACAAACAATACTGTGGTTAGCCACAAGCGCTTCATGGTGCCAGAAGAAAGTAAAAGTCACTCGAATGCAGTACAGAAAACTTCCAGTACAGAAAACAGAAAACACTCAACAGCCGTCCGTCGTGATTGACTGCTGGGAATGATCCATAATCGAAACGCTCTGGAGTATTTCAATACGCTGCTCTACAACACAATAATCTCTCCATCAAACCGTCACATGATAAAGTATAAATTACGTTTTTTGTTTTACCTGTTTGTAAAGTTAGTTTACATTCTTTTCTAATGTGATTATCGTGTTTTACACCGATATGGCCATGAATATAACGGAAGGAAATACCCTTCCTATTTCACCATTGTGGTGTTAAGCAGGTGCTGGTCGCACTAGGGATTTTCGTTTCGTGGCAATGAATTTCATTAATCCATGGATAAGATAAAGACGTCGGTTAATGGAATTTTTGAATGTTCATTGATGCTTATCAAGTCTGTATTTGGTTTATCTTTGACCGATATGTTCAGCTGTGCTGGAGGCAGTATGAAATGCTTAGCTTAGTTCTTATTTTAGTAGCCATCAAACAACATGGTTTCTGGAAAGTTCAGTGTGTTGCACAGGGTGGTGATAATATTGGCTGTAATCGTCAAACTTGGCCAAAGTTGTCCAGAATTGAGAGAATGCTTCCCAGACGTAACTGTAACCGTGCCTTGTCAAGGCAGTTTTACCCGGATGTGGACCACGGAGCCAAGCGATACTGATTGCAGTACCTACGTTGCATGCTTAAATGGTGTCGGTGTAAAAATGTGCTGCCCGATTGGGCAGTACTACAATCCTGACACAGAGGAATGTGACGATGAAACGAATGTGGATTGTCAAATCGAACCTCCACCTTGTCCGGACACAACAACGAGCAACCCAGATGAAACAACAATTACAACAAGCTCTGAGGAAACGACAACACAAAACCCTGATACTACAACAACGAGCTCTGAGGAAACGACGACACAAAACCCTGATACTACAACAACGAGCTCTGAAGAAACGACAACAGAAAATCCTGATACTACAACGAGCTCTGAAGAAACGACAACAGAAAATCTTGATACTACAACGAGCTCTGAAGAAACGACAACAGAAAATCCTGATACTACAACGAGCTCTGAAGAAACGACAACAGAAAATCCTGAAACGACAACAACAGCTACGACCAACGATGCAGATACTACGACACAACCAATCACCACTACTGATGAAACGACTTCTACTGCAGCTATAGAAACCACAACTGTTGAAGAAGGTGCAGATTTGGCTGCACTTTGTGCAGCACTTACGTCAGACTCATTAGTGGAGTTAGCGTATCCTGGTGAATGCAATATGTACATTATGTGTGAAAATAGACAATACATTCGAACAGAAACATGTCCAGCAGGATTACACTTTAATCCTACCCTCTCTGTGTGTGATTCTCCTGACCAAGCTGAATGTTTAGACTTTGTTTGTCGGAACAACCCCGAAGGAAACCAAGTTACGTTGGAAAGCCAAAATTCTTGTCAATTGTAAGCAAAACAGAACTAACATTGATCAAAAGCTATTTTTATAACCGTATCTCCACAAATTACTTACAGATATTTCATATGCATCGGTAACATTACAGTCGAGCGCCGATGTGCACCAGGTACCATCTACGAAGCTGAAAACGGATGGTGTGTAGTTGACGATGCGGAAAATCCTTGCGAAGTAAGTATCTTTATGATGCAAAAGCTAATCCTCTTTAATTTGATTGATGCGTTGTAATTAAACTAACTGGAAAATTACTTTACGATCACAGCGCGAACGACTGCCTGCACCACCAGAATCTGTCATTTTACAATGTACTGGAGAAAATGAATTAGACAAAATACCCCATCCTACCATGTGTGATGTGTACTATCGTTGCATAAATGGAAATCTTTGGGTAAGACAATGCCCCCCCGGACTTTTATTCGATCCGGACCGCGAGCAGTGTAATCTTGCCGATATGGTTTCCTGTGTAGAAGCCCAACAGTCCGTAAAATACAAACAATAGTTCGTAACAAAACTTACAAAAATCATTGGAGTATCAGCCGAGTGTCAGCACTTTTTCATAGCAATTGTAGCACTCTAACGAGCAGCTGATTCAGATGAATCAGTTTGCTTTTTGCAAGTTTGGTCGTTAGTTTGATTTTTCTGGTGGATTTGTTTGCTGAGTTTGGCGATCATTATGTTCGTAATCCGCAGTTAATTTAACTTTGATTGAATAAAATAAAAAATTTAATAAGCGTATTAGTAGTTTACTTACTTACTTACTTACTTACTTACTTACTTACTTACTTACTTACTTACTTACTTACTTACTTACTTACTTACTTACTTACTTACTTACTTACTTACTTACTTACTTACTTACTTACTTACTTACTTACTTACTTACTTACCTACTTACTTACTTACTTACTTACTTACTT